>VWZO01020511.1:526079-628527 GCA_013396975.1 Bucco capensis | reverse complement strand
TTTTTTTTTTCTTTCTTGGTTGGTCTCGGTGATCTGAGAGGTCATTTCCAGCCATGAATGTTCTGTGATTATTGAACAAGATCATTAGCTGATGTGCATGGACTCTATATATACTTTGCTTTAATGTTGACCTTATGCATGCATCTCAGATGGCCTGGCCTGCTGTTGCTGGTAAAAGATACAGTGTAACTTCAGTGCATCTGTAGGTTAAGGTGACTCTGGTAGACAATTTATGTTGATTGTAGTTATTCTCACTTTGAAAGGTCAAATCAAGCATCTTTTCTATGCATATTTTTCCCCAGTTTAAATGCACCAAAATCTCAGTCCCAGGGTTTTATTAGGATTGACTAGATCTAATTCTCGATCTAATACTTTATTAAAAGTGAGAGATGTGGTCTAAATGCAGCATAACCATGTACTAATTTTACTTGAAAGAGAAACTCTGTTTTGCAAGTTCTCATCTTAAACGTGTATTTTCCATCTCTATCTTATATGGAAAACAATACTTAAAAGAAGAAAAATTCGGAAATGGGATTTGGGGTCAGTTTTAAATTTGTAGCTGCAATATGTCACAATCTAGGTCATTCCTTGTCAATCTGCAAAGTGAGTGAGGTACTACTGAACTGAAGATAGTTGTTTTGGAAAGTCTCAAGTGACTGTCTCGGATATGTGCCATTGCTGTGCTGTTTCCATCAGGAATCAGAAATGCTGTGATGGATGTTGTGTTTCTTTTTGCATCTCTATCTGTCAACACTTCAGAAACCTTTTCAGTACCCTTTTCCTTCTGCTCTCCCTGATCAAAGCATGACTTGCTTACTAAGATTCTTATAAGATAATCATTTAATAGCAACTCTGAGCCAGAAGACAAAAGGAAAGATAGTTCAAGAGCTCATTGCTGATTTCTCTCCCAGCATAATCAAATCAGTACAGCTCTCCAGCCAGGACTTACAACCCTTAATAAGTCACTCTATTCGATTAAGAGGAATTGATTTTCTTCTACTGTGGATCATAGTGATTATGACAAATGTGGTATATGCTGCTCACTTCCCTATCTTTCCTGCTAGTGTCCATTTGTTTGCATGGTCGGCAGGTAAACAAGCCAGGGAGATGACACTGTGTCATTAACTGCAGTTGGTGTCAACGCTCTGACAGCTGTAGAATTGAGTGGTTCCATAGATCAGCAGAGAAGCCAGTTGTGAATGTGTCTCACAGCAATTACGTACTTCTGACAACTCTTCTGACAGACTTAAATGCAGGAAATGATGGGACAGTAATTTGTAATTGCAACTAGGAGAGCAACTTGGAGTTGATGGTGATGTGGTAGCAGCATATGGGCCATATTTTAGAAGTTAGTCAACATTAAGGCAGGTGGGAGAAGGGGAAAGAAGAGCTGTCAAGCTGCCACGTTTCAAAAGTTGACCTCTTCAATCAAAGGTTACCAATGGAAACATTTCTTGACAAGGTTACCTATTTGTTTGCTTTCCTTAAGCTTATTGTCAGTAGAAAATTTAATTGACTTGAATTAATTTAATTTGGGGTGGGAGGGTGACAGTGTGGGCATAGAGAGAGGAGTTAGGTAAATGTCAGTGCTGTTCAAGATAGCTTTAGGAATGATCACGTAAAGGCACATAAATGTAGACATGCATAAGCAAACTCTTTGTGTTATTTTGAGCACAGTCAAACAGCAAAAAAAAAACCCAGCAAAAAAGAATTATATCTGAGAATTTTTCTTTCCTCATTATAGTAATAGCAGCCTATGCCTGGACAGCTTTTCTTTTGGATGCTGTCAAGCTATAGACAACATAGCAGATGCAGGTGAACTTTGTGAGGAAGTGGTTCAGCTCTTTCCTGTTTATTTTTATGGCATTAAAAATTAAGTAAAAACATAGCAGACTCCTGCCTCCCCTGCTCCCCCCACTACTGAAGTATTGCCTGTCCATATTTGGGCATCTACTGGACAGGATTTACTTTGGAAACTATTTAATTACCTTCTTGCCAAGCAAGGGAAACTAAATGACCACTTTCAGTGTTGAATTATATCATCTGAGTAAGGCAAATGTTTCAAAATCAATGTGATCGTGTAGTTTGACATCGTGCATAACCCAAGCCACAACTTCTGTAGTAGGATCAATAATTTGTGGCTGGAGAGATAAATGCTCTTCTTTTAGAGCCAGAATTTATGCCATGTTATTCTGAATAAATATTAAATCCCTGTGTAGAGTTAGATTTGAAATCAAGAAAATCATATTCCCTCTAAACTTTTTAAAGATTGAGATGATTCAAAGCTTAAACTACTACTTCATAAATTTCAGTTGTTTTGTTCTTGGTAGGCTTTAGTTCATGTGTCTTTTTAAAATTACACAAACTGAATATTCTTCAGAGGAAAAATGTTTGCCCACACCATGCAGTATTCCTGAGAAGTCCTATGTCTTTTAAATATTGCAGCTGTTTCATGTGGTTGATGTTCACTTTTCCTGTGCAGCTATGTGGAATAGTGATAAAATGGGATTCCAGTCGCCAGGTGCTGTCTCATACTGTATAAGTACAGCTTTCAAGCACTGATTAGATGGCAGCCTGATGGGTTTGGAGTGCCTGAAGTCCACAGCCATTGGAACCAGAGACAGTTTTGAGGGAAGCAAAACAAAAAGATTAATTTTTTTCAGGTTTCAGAAGATTTTGAGAAACTTGCTTCATTAACACACACACACACAATAACGTAGTTACTTCTGATTCAGTCACTTACTTATTGTCTTCATTAGCTCTACTTGAAATTGAAATTTTCCTAGACTGATCTTCCAGCCATGAAATACTAGAATCTATAGTGGGATGTCACTGTAAAGAAAAACCCTTGAAAAATTGTAATTGCATAAATATTTACTTACCTGCACTTTCTCTTAGATAAGTCTAGCACCTTGAATTTTAAGTATATTCTATGTTGTGATTTTCAAACTTATTATTCTTATGTCCCTCTTGTGAAAACCATTGGTTTTTTAGTGTAAAAGTGTGGACAGCAATATTGGGCAAAATATCACAGAGATAGCCTAATCATTGGCAGTTACACACTGGGTAAATATCTTTGCTCCTATTCTCTTACATCTAGAGATTATTTTAGTAATTATTAGCCACATTGTTAAATCAGGAGTTTGTGTTCCCTTGGTTATTTCCCTTTTCTTCTAGGATATATTTAGTTCCTCTATTATGTCATTGGGGGGGTTTCTTGAAATATGATCTTACCATAAATCTTGAAATATCCCCAGTTTACTAAGCAATGTTTGTATAGATTGCTTACCACTTCATTATCCAATAATGTGTGTTGTCTGAAAATTGGATTAGTAGTGGCCTTATATTATCTTCTCGATTACTGACAGATATTGAATTGTTTTGAGGGTGTGAACAAATGCCAGCATGACTCCACTAAGAACTTTTTTCATCAGTGATTCCCCAGTGATATCTCTCTTTCTGGATTTATTAATTACCAGTTGCAAATCCACTTAGTATGTGCCAGGTTTAATTTGAATGGTACTGATTTTCTAAAGCAAATAATCATGTGGTCAGATGCTTCCTTCTCTATATAATTTTTTTCTGTGAAAACATGTTGATCATAATATATTGAGATGTAATATTGTCATCAGCTTATTTCTAAAGAGCAGGTTCAAAGCTTTTATTCTGGATTATTGGACCATTTGGTCCCTTAAAAGCAGCCTTGTGGTGTAGCACAACTTTGGCTTGAAGCATGCTGACTGTTGGTGTTGCTTTTGAGCATGCAGTGCTACTTATGCTGTGAGAGAAGCAAGACAGTCTGCTCAAGTATACCAGTATACCTCAATACTTTACATTGAGGCTGACTTAAACGCATATAAATCTGGTTATCGTGGACTTGAAAGTGGACTAATCAACCATGAGAATAAGATGTTTCCTAATTTAAAAAGGAAATTCTTCAGCAACTTCCTTTCTTATAGCTTTGATTGTATTTATTTTGTTATTTTAGTAGCAATGGTTGCTAGAAGTAGAGATTGGATATTTAAATTACTACTTTGAACCTAAAACTGTCCGATTAAATAAAAACATCTTACAGACAGCTTCTTTCCCTTTAAGGACTATAAAATGTTCTTGTTCAGATCCTCTATACACTGTTTTGGCTCATGCAGTTTGGAGATGTTGGAATGTAGTTGGTGTCCTGGGGTGCCCAAGGTTAGAGTAACACAATGGGAGCTATTGTTCTGTCTTGGGTTTACTGTCTCTGAACAATACTTAGAGGATACAGAAGGCCCCTGAGCCAAACTGTTTTTCATCTAGGAATCTCCCAATGACAGTGTATGACCTCAGCTGTCACCTACTGTCCTTGTTTGAGTTAGAACAAGGTATTCCAGTCTATATACATAACATTTGGTATAAAACTGAGGGTCAGTTCTTGAAACTCCCATATCAGTCTTGGGCCTTAGAGTTTCTTACATAAGGCCAAGCAAGGCAGGTTCATGATTAAGCTATTTAGCAATTAATTAACAGCAAATACAAAAAAGGAGAGGTTTGGGTCTCTACCCTTCCTGAAGGTTGAGCACCTGAGCCATCTGGGGTGGTAGACTGGTAACTCTCCTTGTGGGGATCAGAAGCCCAGCTCTGCTGTTGTCCCTCTGATTGTCCCCTGCCAGGTAAGCTGCTGTTGCAGGACCCTGTCCATTCTTCCTTTAATCTCAGTCAGAGAGTTCTTGAATCCAGTTCCAGAATCCAGCCCCTGAGTCTGATTCCCATTTGCTACTGAGTCCTCCTACCACAGTACCGGTGGTGACAGCAATGTAGTTGCCACGAAGGGGGCTTGGTTTTGTTTGTATTTGAATGTATTTCATTTTATTGTTACTATTTTCATTAAAGTAGTTTAAGTTTTCAGTTCCAATTCACAAGTGTCTCTCTCTCTTAATTCCCTTTTCCTTCTTGGAGTAGGCGGAAAGGGGAGTAATAGAGAGCATCTGTTGCTGGATTAGTGATGGGCCCAGTGCTGACCCTTGACACATACTCTTTATATATTAGAGTCTTCATGCTTAGTGTAGTTCTCTTCTCATAATAACCTGAAAATTAAAATTTTCTCATATTAAAGAGAATTGGCACATGGTTACTTACTAGAAATTCTGTAATAATAATTGTTTAAGAACACTTGGTAGTATAGAGATTACTGCATTACCAATACCTTACTTAAGTACACACTTTTTTTCTTAAAATGTTAGCTAAGACTTAAGGCTCATCTCAGAGTGAAAATTCCAACGTATTTTGGTAGAATTGATCTTCAGTTGCTATCTTAATACTTAGTCCTGGTTTTATATTGTAGGTCTTGTAGAGGCTAATAGTTCACTGATAATTTTTACATCTTTGTTCAGAAATCCAGTAGCCAACTAGAATGAGTATCAACAGTTAACATTTCTCCCCTTCTCCTTAGAATTTCCGCTAGGAGAACGGCAGTGTCTGTAAGCATCATGAAAGACATAACTAGATGGCTAATTTGGCGTATAGAGAGAGAATTGCTTAATTTCCTACAGCTCCTGGGTATGCTAAAGAATACTGAATGTCTCTCCATTTTGGTAGCCATGCAAAGATTCTTCTGTAGGAAGTTGTATTTATGTCAGAAAACAATTTCACACATATAAATGCTAAAAAATGTAATCTGTATAGATTACAAAAAGCAGTAGCTCTAGCATATCCTTGACTTTCAGGGGCTAGTTGTGTTGGTTTGGAGGCTTTTTGTGTGTGTGTGTGGTTTTTTGTTTAGTTGGTTTTTGTTTGGTTTTTTGTTTGTTTTCTTGAATCTAATATGAATCATGGTTGAGAATTTCTGTGCTACTTGATGGTCCTGAGCAAAACATTATGGTTGAGTTACAAGCTCTTGAACAATGCACTCCTCAGTCTGATGTAAAAAATGCTGCTCTAAGTCATGTGCTTAACAGAAGAATGCCAAAAGAGTTAAAGGAATAGTTGAACATAACTAGGTGAATGAAATAAACAATCATCCTTGTTGACTAAACTGTGTTTGACTGCTTTCTATGAGCTCATCTGATACTGTAAGGCATAGAAGTCTCAGTGGACATTTGATGATTGTTTGTGATACTTACTACATCATTAGAATTTTGAATAAAAACAGTTGAGGATATAATTAATTAGTTTATGTTAGTAAAGTGCTCTGTAAATACTACCTATTATAAAATACACTGACAGTACATTCTGGAAAAATGGTACAAGCATCCTTATTACTGTAAATCATTGTTTGCTAACAGAGGTCTGCTTATTATTAAGGACCATTTATAACTGATGAAGGGTTTAGAAGTGACCTGGAGCCTTGAGTTCTTAATTTATCACAGGAGCAGGGCATTTGTGGGGGGGAATTATACTGTGGTGCTTCTAATGCACCCTAACCTTGACCTAGGAGCTATCTCTGGGTATGATTGGGTAATTCTTGCTCCATGCCCTGTAATTTGTGACCTTTCTGTTATGGTTACCAATAAGGATATCCATTACTTTCTCCTGAAAGTTGGATCTTATTAGTCTTAACCATAATTTATATTATATACCTAATTCAAAAGCTAGTTCTGATTTAAAAAAAAATTGAAATCATAGTAAATATCACTAAAAATAGCCTTCTGCTTCTTAGTTTTCATTGTAAGTGAAGAGTACATACCATTGTGGTGTTGCTGCATATATGTGATAATAATAGACCTCAAAGCATGCAATATTTATTATTATTAGAAAAGCTAAGAGGCTAGGATTTTGAGTTTGCTGTTTTGCTTTTCACTACCATGTCTGCTTTTCTGTATGAGCTACTGAGGTCCAACTTAAGCTAGCAATAAATCCCCATGCAAGAATATCTTGAGGTCTCTGTTATGTGATGAACCATTGTGTAAAAACATCGATGTTGTCTACTGAATTGGTTTGCTCAGTAACTGTAGGCAATATATGTTCCATAGTGATTAAACAGGATTAATTAGGATAGGTGTGAAAAGTGAATTATGGCTGTTACTAATTTTGGAGTGCAGTGGAAGTTGTCATACTGCAGTTTGTTTGGACTAAGTCTGTCACTGTATCTCCAACTTTGCTTTGAAGACTTATTTGCAGGATCACTAGGTCACAAACGCACATTCTTTCATTGATATGTTGATTATGAACATCTGGACTCCTGAATAACTGCATAGTAATTTGGGGGGGAAAAAAAGGAGAGGAGGAATAAACTGGTGGGTAGAGAAAAAAAAAGGGAGAAAAAGATGAAGTGATTATAAGTTTTTACTTGCAGTTAGATGTTGAAACTAATACAGATATGGGGGTAAAGCAATATGATTTTACATTGGTTTATGGAGATTTGACACTTAGCTCAATATTCTTCTTCTTCCTCTGCTTCGATTCCTCCCACATGTTGACCAATGAAGCTGACAGAATGGTGGGACAAAGTGAAGTGTTCTTACAGGAGTCCTTAACCTCCTCAGTTCTTTCATCTGCTTATCCTCTGGAGGGCATTGCTTTGATCCTGCCTGTAGATCAGTATAGTCCCTGTACACAACTGTTGATTATTTGGTAAGTGGATGCTTTATTAACAAAGACTATCTGCTTTCGGAATCTGGAATGGACAACAATGAAAATTCACTTGGTGAAAACAGGGAACGGAATGAAATCTTGGAAGCACAAACAATATAAAAATGTGGTCTGTGTTTGTTACCTTTTTAATATTCCTAGGCTTTGTTTACTAAATCATTTACCCTTTCAGCTGGTCACACACTACAGTGTTTCTGAAGTTATCCATCATGTTTGGAAAAAAATCTTCTACAAAGATCAGTATTAGAAATATCTGGATCTGCCTACGGGTTGTATTTATGGATTGATATTACCTGAATCAGAAGACTGAAAGCAAATTCCTCTTTGAAATTCAGGGCTTGATTAAAATAATTGACAAAAGGTGACACATCATTCTTAGTAAGTTTCAAAGACACTGAAATGGAAGAAGAGACAGAATATGTTGTTAAATTGATAGCATTCCTCACAATTCATCATGAAAATACATGTTTGGAGACAAGGTAAAAGAGCAGGGAAGCCTCTATATGTAGAAATTTATTTAATATCAGGTTTTGTATAAAATACAAGGTGTTATTTGGTTTGATAGTCTTCTATTTCTATCATTCCTGTAACTATAAATAACCCTTTTGGTCATTTTCCAACTGTGGTATATGGAGAAATACAGTCAGACACTTGCCTGGCAATACACAGGTATTTTTTTAGCACTTTTTTCCATGTGAGTTATTCATTATGGTAATGGTACTTTGTGATGTGCAATTTCTGGATTTATGACCCATTCTTGATAAGCATGAATCCAGCCTGCATGTGCATCTTTGATAAGGTTCTAATTGGATAGCAGTGACCTTTCTGAATGTAATTCTAGGAGGAAGATTAAAAAGCAGTCCAGAAAGTGACAGGTTTGGGACAATAACATATGAATTCAGGTCTGCTGGCAGGCATGAGATGTAAGCCGTGATAAATTAGAGGCAGGCAAGCAGGTTTGCTGAATGATTGCTCATTTCTGCTACATCCTTGGGTAAAATCCCATGAGTAGCACCAAAGGGCCCATATTTTCCCTGTATTCCAAATTCAGTGTTCCTGATTATGCATGCCACAAAATCATGCAGCTAGTCAAATTTCAGAAGACACTGAGGAGAGCATGCTGAGCATTACACATCTGAATGATGCCATTTTTTCCTGTGTTAGGGGATTTGTTGTCCTCATTCAGCTACTTGGGAATAGCCTGCTTCTGCTTACTGCCCTTGATGGCTTTCTACTCTAATTAAACTACTTTATAAAAAGTGATCAGCAGTGAAAGATAGCAACAGAAACCTGTATATCAAGTTCTAATTTTAATATATTTTCTAATATATGCATAGCTTAAGAGCTGTTTTTGCAATTGTTCATAGTGCTAGCTTTTGCATTGTGACAAAAACATTGAGTTTGAAGTCACTTTTTACCTTATAAGAAAAAAAATGCTTGCTCTGCTGTATGAAATCTGAGATAACTGAAGGGAAAAATGCTTGTCGCTGCAGGAAAGCTAACTATAATAGCCTGATTTTAAAGCTTTTAAAGCTATCCAAACTGGGAAGTGGAGAATTCAAATGGTCATTAACTTAAGCTTTTGAAGTAAAATGAAGGTGAAGGGAGAAAAAAGTTACAAATGTAAATAGAGTTCTGGGCAACAATGTGAGTATTGTAAAGGTTACTGGAGTTATAAACAGGAATTTGTAGTTTTATTCAAGTTCCTAAGTTTAACTATACGGTAAATGTAAACTGACTTTGTAATATGATGCTTAAAATTATGACAAACATGTTTAAATGAGATCCCCTAGTACTAACGATATTTGTGAGAGGGGGATAGAATTATGCCTTGGTTTATTGGATCTTAATATATACATATAAAAATATATATAAAAATGGTGATAAAAATGAGCTGCTGTTACCTGTTTTGTTTTGTTTTACCTTAATCTGTCTTGAAGCATTTGAAAAATGGATCACAGTAAGGAAGTTTCAGAGGTTATAGCACATAGTTGTCATTTAAATCTTAATAGTCTGCCTAATGAAGATACTTTAAAAAAAATAGGAAGTTAAATATTCTTTGCTTTAACAATTTGACAACTGAAATTTGGCATAAAATTTTTTAAAGTTCAAGGCCATACTTCGGTTAATCTAGTGGAAGTGTTTTAGATAAAGGTTCAAAAGGGGAGGAGTTTCCATTGTTTGTGTACCTTGCCAGTAAAAATGTGCATGAGTCAGTCAGAATTTGACTGCCTGCACTTAAGATTCCACCGAGAGAAAGGCAAACTCTGCATGCTGTGGTTTAACCCCAGCCAGCAAAAAACCTCACTGGTGAGTGAGTGAGATAGGGGAGAGAATTAGGCACAAAACCCAACAACAACAACAAAAAAACCCAACCAACCAAACTCTTGGGTTGAGATAAAGGCAGTTTAATTAGACAGAAAAGGAAGGGATAATAATAATAACAGAAATACAAAACAAGTACTGCACGATACATTTGCTCACCACCTGCTGAGTGATGCCCAGCCAAATCTCGAGCTACAACATTCCTGGCCAGCTCCCTCAAGTTTATGTACTGGGCCTGATGCCATGCGGTATGGAGTGCACCTTTGGCTTGTTTGGGTCAGCTGTGCTGGTCATGCTTCCTCCCAGCTTCCTGTGCCACTACCAGGCTTTGCTGGCAGAGCAGTATGAGAAGCTTGACTTGGTGTAAGCACTTGCCAGTAGCTACTAGATTATCAGTCTGTTATCAACATTATTCTCATCCTAAATCTAAAACACAGCTCTGTACCAGCTAGTAGGAAGAAAATTAACTTTATCTCCAGCAGAAACCAGGACATATGTGAGAGGCACAGGGCTAAAAATGTTCCTAGAATGAGCAGCAGCCCCAATGAACATGCACTTTATTAGTATTTCCATGCTATTTCAGGTCATAGGCAGGTAGTTTAGGGCTCATGTTACAGATGAGGTGAGAATTGTTCAACATGTGAAAAAGTGTATGCCTAACAAAGGCAGAATTGTCAAATGTTTTAAATTAAATAAAGTTCAACACTTTGATTTTTTTCAGAAATTCTTTGCTGCTGCTAAATTCACTGATTGTGAGCATGAAGCAATCTAGGTGCTTCTGCATCGTGATATGTGACAAATGTTTGGGGCTTTTTGTGTCATGTGAGGTACAAGTTTATATTGTATTTTAAAGTTTTGACTATTTTAATTTAGTGGCCCTGTTCTTTACAGTTTCATAGAATGGACAGTTTTAACTAAATGAGTGCAGTAGCCAAGGAATGTCCTTCTCTGCCTAGGCTGTTCAGCTCTGCATCTTTGCTGGTTGTCTTAAACATATTTTCAAATATAACTGAAATATGTGATATCATACCATGTAAACTTCGGTAACTATTTCATAGTAATTCAGAGCAAGGAATTAAGTGGCTGTTACTTTTCCCTGTTAATGTAGGCATACCCAATTGTATTTTTTGTTTGATTTGTTGGGGTTTTTTGTTTGGCTTCTTATTGTTTTTTAATCTGAATGAAATTGCACTTTTACTACGTAACAACCCTGAAAGTAGGCATGTTCTTTGAGTTAGAGATAATGCTGGCTTACTGGCCAACAGCATCTAAACGTAATCAAGACTTCTGAGACAGCAGAATCTTGAGTGTATGTTGAAGTATTTTGAAATGTCTTAACTCGAAATCTGAGAAAAAGGATAGTATGAGTCTCCTAGGATGAGAAAAAGCAAAACAAGCAAATAAACAAAACCCCAACAACCAACTTTTAAAAAGGAATAACAGGGTTTGTGACAAGGTAAGATTATAGTAGCTGAAGTATTTCTGATAGAAAAGAGTCCATTTATACATTTTGTTAATAGAGGATCTCATTTTATGTGGAAAGCTCATAATACACACAGAACTATTTATTATATTACAGAGTTTTCACAGTTAATCATATCTTTACAAGCAGACAACAAAGCTTCTGGGTGAATATGTCCTGATTTGTATTAGGAGTTTTCCTGATAAGAAACAGAGTCAAAGTTCCAGGTGTGTGTTTGGTTTTCTAGCTCCAGTGCTTTAATGTTCTGCGTGGAAAGGCAGCGTTTGTCCCCTGTAGGCAAACTCCCATGCTACTGTTCTGTAGAGAGCCAGGAAAAATCAAAGAGCCACCTACTGACCCTATCTATTGTCTGGCCTTGTCGCCTTCTATCAGTAGCATGCAACAATCAGCAAGCTACACGTGTACCTTGTGCTTGCTTGGGGTTTGGCAGACTCTGTCCCTTGCACCTGTTTGCTTATGCATGAGCTGTCTATGTTTGAATCCAAATAGCTGACGGAGAAGGAGGGCGAAGGGGGAGGGAGTGGGGGAGGGAAGTCACTGCCAGGCACTTTTCTGTAGGCTGCTTGGAGAAGCTGAGGCATGAGGCAAAGGAAGCATTGGCAGAACCCACCAGTGTACTATAAAATTGGGAATTTTAATAGGTGTAGATAGTTGGTCGTATCACATTGACAAATAAGCTGAGGAAAGGCATCACATTGATTTTTCTGCTTATTTTAATTCTCAGCTTTGATCTCAGATCAGCAAAGTTTAAGTACTTTGTGATCGGAAGGGAGAATCTATACTTTTCTTGAGCAGAACCTTGCTTATAATAATAGCTGATAAAAGTGATATTTGGAATGAATAAGGATGGCAGACTCTAGCCTGTTACCTGCTAGTTAATCTAATCTGTCCAGTCTGCTGGGTCTTGCTGGCATATGTTTACAATTGTTATGGAGGAAGGTCCTCTTGATTTTTCACTGCTATGAGTAGGAGTTGCATTTAACCTTGTTCACCGAATGCTTTTTAATTTATTGTTAGATACTTCTCACACAATCTCCTACATGAGTGCAGGGGAGCAGAAGCATAGGAAAGCAGATTCTGCATGCAACTGTATATGGTTTTTTTTCCAGTGCTTTGAGAAAAGTATAGGAAAAGCTTATACCAATTAAACTCAGTAAAAGTAGGTGCATAGCCGTGTTCTGGCTTTCTCATTTGTACCTGCCCAGAGGGAAGAAACTATGCTCCCCTAAGTGCACAGATCAAGTACCTTCTCTCAGGTCTAACCTTTTTGTTGTTTCTACACATTTTTTTCCTTCTTGCTTTGGGCTGTACCTTAAAATTTGTGCTTTGCCTCAAAGCACTATATATAGACGATGTCTAATTTGGCTAATGTTACTCATGATATAGTTTTCTTTGAGGTGGGGGTGATTCCATGCAAGTGACAGGAATATAATTCCTGTTCTAGAGTTAAGTACTGTGGAGTAACGTTCCTTAATAACTAGTTCATAGAATCATAGAATGTTAGGGGTTGGAAGGGACCTAGAAAGATCATCTAGTCCAACCTCCCTGCCAGAGCAGAATCACCTAGATGAGGTCACACAGGAATGTGTCCAGGTGTCTCTTGAATGTCTCCAGAGAAGGAGACTCCACAGCCCTCCTGGGTAAGCCTGTTCCAGTGTTCCGTCACCCTCAGTGTAAAGAAGTTTTTCCTCAGGTTAATACCGAACTTACTGTGGTCCAACTTGCTCCCATTCCCTCTTGTCCTAACATTGGATGACATTGAGAAGAGCCTGGCTCCCTCCTCCCGACACTTCCCCTTAACATATTTGTAGACATTAATGAGGTCCCCTCTCAGTCTCCTCTTCTCCAGGCTGAAGAGACCCAGCTCTCTCAGCCTGTCCTCATAGGGCAGATGCTCCACTCCTTTAATAATCTTGGTGGCCCTGTGCTGGACTCTCTCCAGCAGCTCCCTATCCTTGAGCTGAGGGGCCCAGAACTGGACACAGTATTCCAGGTGGGGCCTCCCCAGGGCAGAGTAGAGGGGGAGAATAACCTCTCCATCTGCTGGCCACGCTCCTCTTAATACATCCCAGGATACCATTGGCCCTCTTAGCCCCAAGGGTGCATTGCTGGCTCATGGTCATCCTCCTATCCACCAGGACTCCTAGATCTTTTTCCCAGGGCTGTTTTCCAACAGATCAGTTCCTAACTTGTACTGATACATGGGGTTGTTCTTTCCCAGATGCAGTACTTTACGCTTACCCTTGTTAAATTACATTAAGTTTCTCCCTGCCCATCTCTCTAGCCTGTCCAGGTCACGCTGGATGGCAGCACAGCCTCCTGGTGTGCCAGCCACTCCTCCAAGCTTTCTTTTTATTAGTTATATTAGCTAATGTATAGCCTTGTATAGTGGATGTCAAGTTATCTCTATCATAATTCAGAAAACGCCTGAATAATTTTTGTTCTTATATGATTCATTTCCTGTGCATATGTAGGCTTTGTTAATGCTAACTGGGCATACATTCCTAAAGCTTGGATCTTTTATGTGTGGTCCCTCAGGGGGAGATAGACATCTAAATAGCTTTGAGAACAGTAGGCTGTATGTGATTGTTGCCTTTGGAAGTGGATTTTGGGATGCAAAGATACTTTTGCAACATTGCTATTACTCAAAGGACTCTTGGCTACATAGAACTATGGGAGAACGGGTGAAATTGAAAGTTGGCAAATGCCTTGAATTTAGAGCTACTATAAATCTTACTTGCCTTGTCAAATTTCTACCAAACACAAATTTAAGATGATGAAAAATATTTTATTCCTATGAAATAGGAATGTTTCCTTTTTTGATATGGAGAAAGGTCTTAAATGTGATTTCCAAAATGAACTACAGTTAATAAATGTATTGTTACTTCGAGTATTCTTGTAAAAACTTTTTATAAGGTAAAAATTTTTTGCTATAAAATGTAATTTAGTATATTAAAGTGGATTAAAGTGTATTTATCTTATCTAATCATTTATGCATCAGAGAAGTTCCTATGCTTTTTTTCTAGTGAGAATCAGCCAGTGCTTCTAATAAGCTTCTTCCTTTGTGTTTTATCTCTAGTTGTTTGTTTCATACAGCTGTTATCTGACAAAGAGGAAATAAAAAAGAACAGGATGCATTCCTGTGGTTTATTTTGCATATTCAGCTATGGTATAAAAAAATGTGGTCAGTCCTGTAGTAAATAGAGTAGCATTTGCAACTGAATACATATAATGAATTCCAGGATGATTCCACCTCTTACTTGTGTCATGCAAAAAATTCTTCAAGCTGTTATCTTTCTATATCCCACACAGTCTAAACAAATGAATGCTTTTGAACTCTGCACAGAGAGTTTCAGTGGTTGGGCAGAAGGTACTACATCTGCAGGCCCTTGCATGACTAATTTCATGTCAGCAGTGGATTTTACTGTAATTTAAATAAGAGTTTATAATAACAGCTTTAAAGTTCCCAGATGGTTAGACTGGCAAGTTTTAAGGCCTCTAAACTTAAGAATATTTGATTTTTTTAAATTAATTTATTTATTTGCTTGTCTTCCTTGAATTCAAACAGGTATTTTTGTGTGTGTTTGTTTGTTTTTCAGTTGTTATTTACCACCAGGTTTTTTAGTGTGCAGTTTTGGGCAGCACAATACAAGGGGGACATGAAGTTGTTGGAGAGCATCCAGAGGAGGGCCCTGAAGATGGTTAAGGGCTTGAAGGGAAAGTCATGTGAGGAAAGGCTGAAATCACTTGGCCTGTTCAGTCTGGAGAAGAGAAGACTGAGGGGAAACCTCATTGCAGTTTTTAACCTCCTTACCAGAGACGGAGGAGTGGGGGCTGAGCTCTTCTCTTTGGTGAACAGTGACAGGACACGGGGGAATGGCATGAAGCTGTCCCGAGGAAGGTTCAAGCTGGATGTTAGGAAGACGTTTTTTTACTCAGAGAGTGGTGGAGCATTGGAACAGGCTCCCCAGGGAGGTAGTCATGGCTCCAAATCTCGTGGAGTTTGAGGCACTTGAACAATGCTCTTAGTCACCTTATGTGACCTTGGGGTTGTCCTGTGCCTAAATGAGTGTTGGACTTGATGATCCTTGTGGGTTCCTTTCAACTTGGGTTGTTCTGTGATTCATGCTAACACATTTAGTAATACAGTTGTCTTTCAGTAGTTTGTTTTTGTGGTTTGTTTTTTTTTTATCAGATGGACTATATGCTTAAGGTGTAGCAATATGGTAGCTCAACTCAAAGGCATAGGTATAGAACTCGCTTTGAATTCAGTCAGAATATTGTTACCCCTTCCCAGTGGAACCACTATATACAAAACCAGTTACTACCCTTTGGGAGTTCATGCAGCATTTATATCCTGGCAGGTTTAAAATTTCTAGAGCTAACTTTTGCCATCTTTACAACTTTTACAAACTTATGCAATATGCCTCAGAGGGCCATGTGTTTGTCCTTTGTGGCACCATTACCTAAAAAAACTCCATAGTGCAGGCTCGAGGGTGCTATCCGCTATCCTCTTTTTATCAGCGCGCTTGGAAAAGGCGCTGATGAGGAGCGTGGGTAGAGCCCTCCCTGGATCTTCGTTCATGAAGCCTAGCCATACATACATACATACCAGTGCTACATGGACTGTGGGAGCTGCTGCAGATATCTAATCTATGAAGATCTGCATGAGTTTTCACTAGTCTGAAATTAGTTTAAATTCAATAAGCTTCAGAAATGGAGAAGAGTCACTGTATCCCTGTCCTGTCTGTGCCTCTGTTTTAGGCTTACAATTCCAAAGCATATTGCAGCTGCAGATCCAAATTCAGTTTTTATAGAAGTTAAGCAATAAAGACATTCCCTTTGGACCCTTCTATAGGGATTCACTATTTTATTGTTAGATGTGTTTAGGATTATCCTTAAAGTTTTTTGAACTAATTTTCTCTCTTTGCACTGAAACTTTGTGTATTAATTTGATTTTGAAAACTCGGTAAACAGTCACAGCTTATTTTTTTTAGATGAATTTTGTCTGTTAAGGCACAGTGTATCTGATAAGATCATAAATAACCAAGCATGCAAATGAAATGTTTGGAAACTCTACGAATTTTATTGATTTTGCGAGCATTTTTGTGTAGATACTGGTATTTATTGTACATTGCCTATAGTGTCTCTGTGGATCATTTTTCTTGTGAGCTCTTGTAGTATTTATTAACATGTTCAGAATATACAGATATGATCTCCTGCATAAGAAAATGTATTTGTCAAGAGTCCAGTAATATTCTTGGGTATATATTCCCACAGGTTGCTGCTGTTTTATACATCTTTCAATAATTTGTCATTTACTACCATTACTCAGCCTCTAACACTCCTCCCATCCAATTCACAACTTGAACTTCCTCACCTATCAATATATGTGCTTGCTGTCTAGAAAGCAAATTGTTGAAGGAGTATTTTAAGAAGGATAAATTATTAGCTTGGTTACATTCAGCTTTGTCACAGACATGATATATATAAAATACTTTGGTGACAGAATCATTTCTAGTTTATCTCTTCCCTTCTCTTACTATTTTGACTGTGAATTAGTGATCTCTTTTCTCATTTTTTCTTTACATTCTGCATATTTTCTTTTTAGCATAATCACATCTAACTGTGGTTATAGATAATTTATGAAATAACAGGGAACCACAAAAAGCAGGAAAGCAAGGGGAAAATGCTTTCCCAGGAATATGTCAAAATTGGATAATTTCTTTTCTCTCTACCATTTCTTCTTTCCCCCCCTCCCCCTCTGTTCACTGGATGTATATTTACCTTATTGTTTCAGTAATGTGAAACAAAAATTAGATGCAAGAGAAAAATCTAAATAGAAGGACTCTAAATGCTTTTTCAAAATGAAGAATTTAACTAAACCACTCTAAAGTCCCCTGCTGGGCTCAGGCAAGCTGAAATTAATTCAAGAAGGCAGATAAAAATTTTAACCAGCCCAAGTGGAGATGACGGATGCGACAGCTCTCAGCTAAAATGTCTTTTAGTGGCAAATGCATGCATATTAGTCAAGTGATGTGACATAACCGTCCTGGGTGAGAGAAAATGAACCAATGACCATGTGCCTTGAGAACAAAAGAAAATTTAGAAGATTACATTATAGAAGAAGAGGAAAAATAATAGTTTAGCATCTTCTTTCTATATGTAAACCTGTAGATGTGTGTGTGTGTGTATATACATATATATACACATGTGTTTATGAAAGAGGTAGCTTAAAAAAATTTATACATGATGAGAAGTAATTTATGATGAAGGTTTTTGAGTTTTATTTTTATAGAAGTCAAAAACAAATGTAGACTTGTTTGAATGGGATCTCTGAGAACTAGTTGCTTTTTGTTTTTTCTGTGCATAATTGACAAAAAAGCTGAAGTGTGTGTTATTAATGTATACATACTGTATTTTAGAATTCTTTCTCTTCTGAAAGATGCTTTTGGTTCCTTCAGTGTGCTCTCAGACTGAGCAGATGTGCAGATCTTTTGCAAGAGAAATTTATTGAAGGATGCAGTTCATTGTGAAATGCTACAACAGAAATTAGTAACAGCAGGAACGGACCTTTAAGAAAAAAAATACTTTCAAAGAAAATACTTTAAGGAATCNCTGGTGTTTTTTTTTGTTTTGTATTTGGGTTTTTAGGGGTGTGTGTTTTTTTTTTTTTTTTTTTTTTTTAGATTATGGTTTGGGAGCATATGCTACTGAGTCACAGTAGCTCCCAGTTAGAGCTGCCCAGTTAATTGTGTTTCAGTATTATTTGTATTTTTCTCCACTATAATCAAATTGTATTATCATAATTTTGTTATTGGGATGCACTTCTTACCGTGTACCTCAATAACATTCAAGGCCGCATCTGGAGCTGACTATTCTTAAATGCTCTAGGAGAGTGGTAGTAGGGGCACCACAATAGCTTTCTAATAACACTTAGTTGCAAAGTAAGATGTATTCCCAACTGCTGCTGTAGAGGGAATTCTAGCAAAAGGTTAATGGTGGAAATCTAAACTAATTGGGCATTTGGGATAGCTACTTTTGGTATCTTTCTTTGTGAGAATGTGCATAAATTAGTCCTCAGCCTCTTAATTTTAATACTTAGTCTAAAACCCGTTTTATTTTGTTTCCAGTTGTGACATTTAAAAATATGTCCTTGTACAGCATGCTCCTTTGTAGTATGTCACTTAAAAAAAACAGTATTCATTGAAAGAGTTTCAACTATAAACAAAGTACTCTAAAAGAGGGTCAGAGGGGTAGAGGCTGTAAAATGCTGACATGTTCAGAAGTAAACCGCAATTCAGCAAGCCTACGTATGGCAAGCTACTCATTAACATTTTAACAAGGGTAGCTAATAGCACAACAACCTTCTTACAGGATATTCATCTATACATTTGCTCTGCAGATTTTTTTTACTTCTTCATGATTTCTTTGAAAATAATGTTTATAATGTTTTAAAAGTTAATCTGAGATATTACAAGCTAGTTTTTAGGGAGAGTCAAAAGAGGAACATTTTCTTCATTTATTTTAATTAAAAAGAAGCAAACTGACATGTTACAGATTATTGTTTTTTTCTTTATTCTCATATCCAGTGTGGATGTGTACCTTGAGAAAACCAGAGTGTAAATCAGCTCCTATTCTACAGCTACATATTTTCAGCTTTTCTCAGTGTCTTTATAAAGATATGTCTTGTTACAGTTTGGCTAGATACTAATTTCCACATGGACAGAATTTCAGTTCCCGGCTCTGTCGGCTGTGTTCCTGACCTTGAGCAAGCCTTCTTGTAGCTTTTTTGTGCTTCAGTAACCAATCTGTAAAATGAAGACATTAACTTTTCCCAGCATCCTATGGACACTAAATATTAACTGCTTTTATGAATTACAATGTAAATACAGTTAATGTACACCTTTATGGACAGTATACAGCCTTTCTGGGACAAGAGACCAAGGTAATTTCTATAGGCTTCTGCCTGAGAAGTCAGAGTTTTCTGTATCTGGAGATGACTGAGGTCTGGAATCAGGAAAGGTGTCTGCAAAAATCCACCACTTCATGTTGCTGTGTCATTCAGTAAACTATATAGTGAAGAAAGTATAAAATAAGACACAGAGTAAATTGCACCAGAATAAACCTGGTATGTATAAAATATCTCTGCTTAAGAGTTTGATTACTTCATTAAGTAAAGTTTCTCTTATTGATTATGCTTAGCATTTTACCTACCCAAATATTGTCTGCCCCTCTTGCTAGGGAATGTGTTCATGTTTCAGGAGAAGGGATGTTGCCCACAGAGTAGATAATTTGGGAAGCCATGCAAACATATGTTTAGTTGAGGGGTATCTAGTTAATCCTATGCTAGGGACAGAGAAATAATTTCAAACACCCAAGAATAAGGGTTATTTGAAACACTAAACATTATTTTATATGATTATTTGGTGCATTTAAAATCCAAATTACAAAATTACAAAACTTTATCAAAATTGAAATTACAATTTTAACACTTGTACAAAAAAAGGCAACAGATGCTGCCACGGTATATTCCATAAATAAATAAAAAAACAGACAAAAAAAAAAGAAAGATGTAACACAACTATTCTAAGGAGTATAAGATGTTTGTCATGACTATGATGGTTTTAGGATGGCTGAGGAGTTCACTGGAATATAGTGAACTTGCTGGTTAGAAGCAAGTGACTTTCTTTTGGATGCGTAATCTTTTCTACTTGGTCTTGTGGGAGTCCTAGTTCAGACTGACTGGCCTGTGATGTGCTTTTCGGGTTCAATGGACTCATGTGTCCGGAAATAGTGAAAATCATTAACACTGCAGTTATAAAAAAAAAAACCAACCACCTTCACTGCAAGCAATAGTTTCAATTCTTTTATGTGAATGTCTTTGGTGGGTTTTGCTGTTACTTCCGTGTCAGTTGCTTTTTGGTGAATTAGGATCAGGTTCACTTTTTCGCTTAACATTACTAGTATCATGCCATAGAACTTGAATCTGTTTGTACAAATGAGAGGTCTGGTCTCACAGTAGTTTGAGGGTTGAAGATAGGATAATATATATTGTTGACTTCTATATAGGAGTATATAGAGCTAACCATATTCTTGGCCTTGGTTCTGTGGAGTGAGGGAAGAGAAGTTGTTTTTAACCATTCATATAGTTTTATTCCCTGTAGGCAGATCTCACTCTATATATTAGTACTTAATCAAACATAACAAATACAAATTTCATGTAAATGGTTTAAATTTTCATTTGGTCTAAGTAAAACCTGATGTTCCCACTGTCTCAATTTAGGGTTTTATAGCAAGCTCTACCATTTCATGATATATAGATCTAACAAACCTAAACAAAGTTTAGGTATTGAATAGAGAGAAAACTGCCAGTGCTCTTAAGACCTCTGTAGCACATTTGAACCCATAAAGGTCAAAGATAACTTTGACCTGCTTGAAGATAACTTTTTTCAGAGACAACTGCCTAACTGAAAAAGATAAGTACTTATGGGTAGTAGATGATAAAGTGCCTAAAGATGAGCCAAATTCTGAAGAAATGAAAATAATGTCAATGCTGTATCAGGGTGAATTATAATTTTTTACTATTCTGTTGTCAGTTAGTGATTGCTTGGAGTCTGCACCAGTTAAAACAAGACAGGCATTTAATCTATTTTCTCTCTACTTTCAGCTTAATTACCTAAGTGCCTTTCCTTTAGGAATTGGATTTGGGTTGTTGTGGGGATCCATTTACTGGGATCCATTTACTTTCACACATGGCTACATATGTACTTGTAAAGGAAAAATAGTATAGTTAAAGGCAGTGCAGGATCTTGTAGAGGGGGAAGGTAATATTTATTTACCAAATGTTTAAGCAAGTTGTTTGTATGCTCAAACCTGACAGCTAGGTAGTCAAACCAAGATGTTTGTGTCTACATTTTAAAATACGGATTATTAACTAAAAATGTTATTAAACGGTTTTGAATTGTGGGTTCAACAGATTGTATTCCCTCTGCAGTTGTTCTGTTAGGTTCAGAAATAACTCTTCTACCGTAGGTTGCAAACTATTGATCCAGTACCACAAGCTTAGTGGCCTGTGATAATTCCTTTGTTTTAATAAATTCCTTCTTTGTAATATATAACTGAAGAGGTAGTGACTTCATGAATTCAATTCCTGCAGAAGTTCATAATCTGTTTTGTTGTCACAGAATGCGTGTAGCAGTTATGTCATATAATGTCACTGGTTATTTAGATATCTTAAAAAGACACTGTGATGGGTTAACCTTGGCTAAAAAGATTGGTGATGAATGGAGTTCAATCCATTTGGCATCTGATCATGAGAGGAGTTCCCCAGGGCTTAGTATTGAAGCCAGTCTTGTTTAATATCTTTATCGATGATGTTGATGAGGGGATTGAGTGCACCCCTCAGTAAGTTTGCAGATGACACTAAGTTGGCTAGAAGTGTTGACCTGCTTGAGGGTAGGAAGGTTCTACAGAGGGATCTGGACAGACTGGATAAATGGGCTGAGGTCAGTGAGATGAGGTTCAAAAAGGCCAAGGACTGGGTCCTGCACTTAGGTCACAACAACTCCATGCAACACTCCAGGCTTGGAGCAGAGTGGTTGGAAAGCTGCCCAGTGGAAAGGACCTGGGAGTTTTGGTCAGCCTGGGAGCAGGCTGAATATGAACCAGCAGCATCCTGGCTTATGTCAGAAATAGTGTGACCAGCTGTACTAGGGAGGTGATTGTTCCCCTGTACTCAGCACTGGTGAGGCCACACCTCAAACACTGTGTTTAGTTTTAGGCCCCTCAATACAAGAAGGACATTGAGCTGCTGGAGCATGTCCAAAGAAGGGCAACAAAGTTGATGAAGTGTCTAGAGCACAAGTGTTAGGAGAAAAAGCTGAGGGAACTAGGGTTGTTTAGTCTGGAGAAAAGTAGGTTCAAGGGACACCTTGCTTTCTACAAGTACCTGAAAGGAGGTTATAATGAGGTGAGTCTCAGTCTTTTCAAAGTAACAAGTGATAGAACAAGAGGAAAGGCTTTGAGTTGCACCAAGGGAGTTTCAGATTAGATATTAGGAAGAATTTATTCACTGGGAGGGTTATCAGGCATTGGAATAGGCTACCCAGGGAGATGCTGGGATCACTGTCCCTGGAAGTGTTAAAAAAAAGTGTAAATGTGGTGTGCGGGGACATGATTTAGTGAGCATGGTAGTGTTGAGTTGTACTCAGTGATCTCAGAGGTCTTTTCCAACCATAATGATTCTATGGTTCTATAAGTTTAATTCTGTTGTTGATAAAACCCTGCCCTTAGGTGGGAATGTGCAAAGAGGAACTCAGAGAGGAGTTTTGTAGCATAAGCAGGTGTCCTGTTTGACCTGAGGGATGGACACGTACAGGATGCTGTAATGCTAAATATGACTTATGTGTTCATTAGGTTAATAAAAGAAGATAAAATAATAATCAGTATGTTATGGAGGAACTGTATTTTTGGGAGAGGAGAAGAATGACCTTCTGAAATACACTACAAATTATTTATATATCTAATCAAAGGTTTAGTGCTGGTTCATCGCTGTTTTCCACCTGCTGCTTATTCACAGCTTACCTTTTGTCAGGTCCTGTAAATGTCATGAATTCATCAGCTTCCCTGTTAAACCTTTTAAATGCCAGAGAACGGCAGTAGGTATTACTGTAGGTCTTTGTTTAGGAAAGCTTTTTCTTCTCTCCTTCCCATTCATCCCTATGTTTTCAGTCAGGTCTTTGAATTTCCTTCTGCTTCTTGATAGTTTTGCTATTAATCATTACTTAGTAGCCACTATTGCTGTAGTGACTGTATTGTGGAAGTGCTGGTCAGCCCTGTCATTATCCAGCCTACTGGTAAATGGAAGAGCGTTCTTGCAGCTGCCAATGTTGAAGTCTTAGCCCGTCCATTGTTGATGAAGTTACATCTTGGTAAGCAGGAATTCATAGATATACTTGCTTAGATAGCAAGATAAGATGTTCTCATGTCAAGTTAAATCCTACAGAATAGCTGTGCTAGAGTTTTTCTTGAGACTACTGTTGGTAGTGGTTGCAGGAATGTAGTTTTCAATAAAGTTGTTTGATATGTCATTAACCTACCTATAATGTTATTCTTTAAATGGTTTTGATTATATTGTAGTAGTACCTACAGGTATATAATACCTACAAGAATCATAACCTCCTCCTGTGTACTCTTCCAGCACAGAGCACTACATGAAATGTACTTTCTAGTTCCTAATATTACTGTATTACTCATTTCTTTTGACTCTTTTTATAATTATTGCTTTCAAAACCTCCACACACATTGGTTATATTACAAGTGCTGCTAAACATTTAGATAGCATCACAAATATAAATAATGCTTAATAAAAACATTAAAAAATTCATAAGAGTATTTTGCGTAAATTATCATGTGTACAAGATATAAGACAATATAATATGTGATATTATTTTACAGTATTTGTATTTATATAATAAAATATAACACACTACAGAAAAGAGGGACTGCTTACACATTGCTGGAGAGGGCCTAATGTGGAACTAGTGAAAGCAGTTTATTTTAAGGAAGAATTTGAGTAAGAAATATGTTGTTGGCAGAAATGAAATAAGGGATATGTCGAGCTCTTTTTTATTGAAGCTCTCAGGAGCAGCATTCTAAAGGATGTAGTGCAGGTAGTCAGCTCAGAAAATGGAAGTCCCATTTCTGTGAAAAATCATTTAGAGCCCATCTGTTTATATTTCACAGAAGTGGAGAGCACAAGATGTATGGAAAATTGAAGACTGTGTGACTTGCAAAGAGCAAAAGTGTGAATGAGACTGTCTGGTTTACTTCTCTTGGAAAGAGAGTTGCATTTTGTAACCCTCTGCCTAAAACAGCTTCATATGCTGCCAAAAAATTAATTAGAATTAACACACATACTCTAGAGGTGGGATTTTTAGAGCATCTTAGGGGAAGTTGGGAGATTCTTCATGTCAAAATGGAAGTTGTGTGCTAAGGCTTTTGAGCTCTTAAAAGTGTCTCCTTTTAAATTGTTTCCCTAGTGTGCCTCATACAGAAAGAACAGGAATGAGGACTGAAAAGGTGTTCTATAATCCACTATAGAGAGACTGCATAACTGTTACCTATCTTGGCTAAGAACTAATTAAGGAACAGGAATGCTTCGTTTGTGAAAATCTAACTTTTTTCAGAAGTTGTTCATAGTTTAAAGGTTGTGTGAACTTTAATGACAAGATTTTTAGAAGAGTTTATGGACAAGCCAAGAGTATTGTTAGGAGAACGGGTGCTGGAAACTTAGGCCATGTATTTGTGTGTTTAGCAACATCTCTTTCTGAGATATGGTTCTTTATAGCACTGTATCATAAATAATGTGTTGACTCTTAATCCTGTTGCTGTTTCGCTTCAAGCTAGGCTGTATTAGAGCCCAGTTAAATGCATTATCATACCCAGGAGCTGAGCTGGTTAAAGTGGAGACACTTGCATATCCATGGAGAATTTCTAAAATTCATCATTACATGGTATGACTGCAAGTTTACTTATGAAAGATTGGAGCTGGGAGAGAGAAGGAGGTTGATTTTTGTTCCTCTGCTCAGTCTTACCTCGGTCTGTTGAAAGGGAGTGTTACAGTGGTTTAGTATGCAAAGTAGCTTTCTTGATGGGTTTTTGGTGCAACTGACTGGGTGGAAATCTGGGCAAAATTCCCAAGACATCATTAGGAGTTCTGATAGGGATGATGATTTTCAGCTTTTTATTTCAGTTAATAAAAAAGAGGCATAATTGTTTATAAACAACCTCAGTTAATTAACTAAAGGATAAGCATAAACCTTTTGAAGTATTAACTAACACTTGTAGAATATTGAACTCAGAGTGCCAAAGAAGTTGACTTTCTTAATGTTGATGTTTTCTGTTATGTTATTCCCCTTGCCTCTTTTTCATATTCTAGATGTTAGTATAATATGGATTCATACAGGTCTTACATATATAGCAAAGTTTTATTGATTTAACTTAAAGCAATTTTAAAAGTCATTAAAGCTAAATAGATAATCTTGTTCAGATTTAAGAACATTTTATTTGGTTTACTGTGATGTGTGGTAGACTGAAAACCACTACAATAAGCAAGCCCTTTTAACTGAAATAACAAATGTGTTCTGTAATGTATTGAAGTAATAAAAAAAGGACACCCTATTATTTCAAGAAATAAGGAAAGATCACTTCAAATGCATAAATCTCAACATTTATGCTGTTCTTGATTTTTCCAGATAGGATTCAGTACAGTAGAGAAAAACGTCTTTAGATTATTTTTTTTATGCTCACACATAAATACATAAACTGAAATATAAGTCCAGTTTGCAAGTGATGATGTGCGGGTTGACTTCATAAAGTGAAATTTGATATTTGTTTTTAAGCCATTATGTACATGGATTTGTATGCAAAGTGGAAAGATGAATCCATAATTAGAACAGCATGCTATTAACTTATAGTTGGAAAGACATTAGTTATGGACTCTAGGCTGGAAGCACCTGCATTTGTAGATGGTTTTATTTGCACCCTTGGTATATCTTACTGATGAAAAGGTATTTGATATAGCATGTTATAGTTTTCAGATCTCGTTACATGGTATGTGATACATGTCATAAAAGTAAGGTTCTGGGAGACCATGATTATTAAAATATATCTGAGTTGCTCTAAGGTGAAAGGATACTCAGTTTCTTAGCCTAATGGTGCTTTTTGCCTGAATTTATAATGAATCCCTCAAATTATAACCAAGCTTACTGTTTTATATTTACTTGCTGTATAACAGTGGTTCTCAGAGTGGTAACTATTTTTTTGGTAACATTTTTGTTCCTATTGCTGTGTATTACCTCTCATCAAGCTGCAATCAAGTGAAGTTCTCCCTAAGCAATGCTTGAATAAACACTCCAGCCCTGGGGTTCTGCTATGATAAAATATTTAATTCCCCTGGAACAGGAAATTCAAGATGTTTTATACTCCATCCATCTTCTAAGTAGCAGGTGTAGTAGCTAATCTGGAATGCCAGCCATGGTTTGACCTCAGTATTTGGATGCATGTGATGTCAGTAAACCTGTTAGCAAATAAATTCAGCACACTGTTATTATTGTTTACTGCTTTTTTATTTACTAATGGGGCTTCAACACACATTACGACTACTACAGAGGTATAGAAACAACAGTTCCTGTTTTGATATTATGGATCTATAATGCTAAATACTCAAACTCCACAGGAAAAGTGATTATTCTCAATACCTCTAAATTCTCTTAGTTTGGAATTCAGTTTTTCAGCCAGTACGTTTGAAGACTTCCTAGCATAAGGGACCAACCTGCAGTAGGAAATAATAAACACTTGTACATTAGAAGATTATTGGAAATGCTGTGTGATGGAATGAGGGACGCTGAAGAGTAGAGTGAAAGTTCATAGCTGTGAGAATGTCAGTAAAGTCTATCAGTAAATTCTAGGAGTAATCAACAGATTGTGTATGTGTTAACTCCCAAAATGAAGGTAGCAAAGCCCATCAGGAGAAAGATAGTTTCTAGAGTGTTCATCTTTGTCACTGTATTTGCATGGAAATACTGTTAAAAGCAGACATCATGTGGCCCTGATGAGAGCAGGTGTGTTCCCTCATGGATCCAAGCCAGTTGTGGGTGGTAATGAAACCAAGCTGTAAATGAGATTTTAAAGGGTGCAATACTTCATCACTGGCACTGTTGTCAACATGCAGAAGGCCTTTACCTCTATTTAGAGTTGAATGTGATTAGTTGCAGATTAAGAGTGATGACAGAAGAGAGTTCAAAGCGCACCCTCCATAGTGTCAACAGGCCTTAATGATAACATAGTGCCACTTCCCTTAAAGAGTTTCATGTCTTATTCAATGTAAATGGCAAAAATGTGGCATTTTAGAACCAATGATGTGTTTTTCTATTGATGCTGTCATAGTATGCAGCTGCTGAAAGAGGAGCTGGTTGTCAGATCCCATTTTACTCAGTGATTCATCAAACAGTGGCAGTTCATGCATGCATGCAGTATCAGAAAGGGAATAAATAACTTGCAGTAATGCATTGAACAGTGTGGTATTCTAATGATCTCCCACCTACTCTTATGCCACTCACAGTGTCAGGGGTTTTGGGTAGGTTCATCCAAGTATGTGTTCAGCAAGTCACATGACTATTTTGCATGACTTAAAATAGGAATATTAACGTGTTAATGGATGAGGAAAAAAAGAACTGTACATTCACATTCTTCCTGCTGCAGGAGTTTCACACTGCCCAGAAGTGCCATCGATGCAGCCTTTTCTATTAATTTTAAATTCTGTATTTTTAAAAAATTACAGTCATCCTAAGAGGAGAAAATCAATTTAGTAACTATTTGATAACTCAAAAGTAATTCAAGTCTAACTTACTCGCATAGCACCTACTATCATCTATAGCATGGAAATGCTTTATTTGACATCGTGGTAATAAAAGTTTCTGGTTGAGAACGGTATTGGCACTAACAAAACATGAATGCACAAGTTCTGTGCATTTCCAGCTGTTGTAATATGACCTGGATGGAAATCTAGATCTTGGATGAGTTGTAGCTGCCATCTTGGGAGAGTGATGCGTATTGGAGAAGGGTTAGGTTCAAGTATTGTGTCCCTTTGACGATTTAGGTTTTGATGTGAAAGGATTAGAAGAGGAGAGATAGAGAGGACACAGGCATAAGGAAAGCAAAGTAAAGAGCCAGGTACATCATAGACTTCTCTTTTGAAAAATCAGATGTTGACCAGTGTTATGGGAGTTGGGCAGATTTTCTAATGGGAAATACTGTGAAGGTTTCATACAGTCTGACTTTGAGTGCCTGAATTATTAGACTAACACCCAGAGACTGTATAATTAGTCTTAGGTTCCCCTAGATTCTATAAGCCTAAAGAGAGAAGTGTAATATTGTAGTTTACATGCAATTATACATCCCAGCTTTGTGTGTGTTTTTTGAATATGAGAGAACATCAATCTGTTGCTCGTTACTTGGGGTGAAATTTTATTTTACATTAAAATCTAGAGATTCTGGCAGGTTCTTAGGCATGAAATATATTTTCCAGGGTCTGCTGGAAGGACAGGCAAAAAAAAGAATTTATTTTGTTTTGGATCCCTCTTTGTCCACAGTGACTAGAACTCACAGAAGATTTTCTAGGGAGCAGTCCTTACATGGTCTTAATGGATGAAGAGCTTCTGAAGTACAGTTTAATAGACACTTAATTGGCATAATGATCATAGTTTGCAGTAGGTATGTTTGTGATTATTTGTTTTGTTGTTTCATATTCCAATCTTTCAATCCATCTTGCTGGAAGATCAGTTGGATGACAGTTTTCCACAATGTCCTGCTACTTTTTTTTTCAGCCAAATCACAGGGGAAATGCCAAAAAACCCCTCTACTTTTCAGGATCATTCAGAGGGGCACAGTGCTTGAACTCTCCTGTGACAAAGATGATAGTATCCAGCAGAACTCTCTATCTCTCTAGAGCTGCATAAATTAGCATAATACGAGTATATCTAACATAAGACCATTATTAATTAGTTTTAAAAACAATTATACACACATATATATGTGTAATCATAATTTACATGCATAAATTACATTTGTATGTACCAATAAATGTAGAAACCACCCCCAGAGTATATGTAACTCATATATTGTAATGTTAGGGTAAGTGATTTTTCATGTGTCTACGTAAGCATGGTCAGGATTTTTTCCATTCTTTTCCACCTAAGAGCTCATTTACACATCAGTTGGAGAAACACAGGGGACTGTGATATCCTTTTCAGTGTGGTGTTGGTAACTGCTTTCATGAAAAGCTTGCTGGTAGTTTTCTATTGTATTTTGTCATGTTTGGGTCATAATCCCCTGCGGTGTTCTGTTCTGGATTATCCTTCAAATATGAGTAGTTGGCCAGAAAATGTCACTACATTTAATGTAATGATTTTTCAGTTCATGAACAGAATTAACAGATATGCCTGTGAGAATGAGAAACAGAACTCCAATATAACTGAAGTATGCTTTGCTCTTGAATTGCTGATCTAATTAGGCATCTTTATTATTGCCTTTAGAAGAAAAAGCAAATGCATCAGCATTGTATCCAATACTAAGGGAAATGCATATTACAGAGGAAGTTTAGGGCTTCTAGGTAGGTGATCACAGGATGCAGAGAGAGTAGCTTTCTGGTTATAGCAGCAGATGTATACTGAAAATGAAACATGAGCTCCTTTGTATTCTTAGCTATGGCTCTGGATTGTAGATAGCTGCATGTGGTGTGTACTCTGTCAACACAAGTTCAGGAGAAGTTCTGCATGAGATTCCTTCTTCTAGAGTAAATATTCCAATATTCCCATTCAAGGGGCATCAAGTGCAGAAGTTCTAAGAAGTGTATGTATAAAGAATACACTTCCAGAAATGTGAAATGAATGCTCTTTACAGATGTTTATCATCTACTTGTACAGCAGTAACATGTTAGCGGCTAACTAAGAAGTTCAAGTTAGACATAACTCTCCTCTGAACTGAAATCACTACAGTGTATACTTTCTTTTCTCAGCAGATGATGAAATGTATGGGTTTCTCAGTTTCTTAAAAAAGTATGGCCATGTAAAATATTATTGAAACATCTTATGTCATGAAATGGTAAACTAATTATGCAAGTAAAAGAGTACTCTGGGCTGGAGGAGTATAATTACAAGTCTACTTCACATAGCATTGTAACATGTGGTCTTTGAAAGAGGTTGGCTTCAGAAAGCTGGTGAAGCATGACTGTCTAGATCATATAGGTCCTAGAGGTTTTGAGCTGTTTATTTAGGATTTGAGAGTGGAAAAAAAACAAAAACACACCACATCAACAAAAACCAAACCTGAACACATGATGATCATAATAATATATTTTTTAATTGGATTTTTGTATCTGTATCAGAGTTACTCCTTGCATGAAAGTGCAAACTCATCATAATTTTATAATGCTTCACTTGCTAACGGAGCAATGTAAAACAACTTAAATATAGACACATAATTGACAAGGAATGCTATTACAGTTAATTTACCAAATATATTAAGCTTGTGAATGCCATCTTACATAGAAAATTTATAGTTTACCTCTGCCTGATTTTAACTGATGGCTTACAACTGTCTGATGATCTGGGGGTTTTTTAAGAGTCAGTACTTTCCTCTTTTCTCCAAGAGGAGGCTCAGTGAAAGAAGATACCTGGGTGTTTGTCTGTTCTGGCCCTGAACTCTGTTTTAAAGACACAATGCCTGTGTATTTTGCCATATAACTCAAATAAATCACTACCACACACATTGCTATACTGGGCAGTGAAATGAAGTACATCTACTTTGTTTTGTTGGAACCACTTGTTGAGTAGGTTACACACTACCATGAATGTTTCCTTCATAATGTTTCTAGCTGAAATGATAATTACTAGAGAGTTTGTCTGTTTTGTTTTTAAAAGAAAAAAAAGTACCTTGAGAACAGTGAAATATTCCTTTATTTATGAGAAATATTCTTGTATGCATCTATATACAATTTTTTGGCTCATACTGTTCTTGTAGATTTCTTAATGGATTCTAGATAGAGAAAACAGCAGTTATCCATAGTCAATTTCTACAGTTTTTCTTTTGATGCTTAAATCTTCTCCAAATCTTGTTGAAAAAATACTTGACATAAGTTCTTTATCATGAAGGATTTTTAATAATTTCTTCTGTTCAAACAAGTCCTTCATATGGTGGTATACTTGTAAATATTTACATTAGTAATTGTGTGAATTTTGGCTTTAAGTGAAGGTGATAATTTTTAGTGTGTCTTTAATGGAAAGGAAGAGGAGGGTTTGAAGAGGCTGAGTGGAAATATTACTTCTACATTTTGCTAATTGTAACTTTGCAAGTGTAGGTCTGGTATTTTGTGTTCTCTTCTGTTTGAAAAGGAAGCAGCTCACCTAAGCAGTCCTCCTTAAATATATATTCATAGATATATATGGGTAGAAGAACATTAGGTAGGTTACTACTCAAACTTAGAGTGAATATCCTTTTAATCCTTCACCTTTCCATTCATTTTGTTATACAGGTTAGCTTCATCTTAGCTGTTCTAAAAGCATCCAGATATTTTCTCTTGTCTTCAGACCAACTCTAAGAATGAAGAACCTGCACAAAAGCCTGCAAATGTAACTCTCTATTAAAAAATCAAACACCCATGAATATTATATGAGTGAGAATTGACCATTCCCAGTGGTAAGAAAATACACACAAAAAAAACATCTGAGGTGTCTGGCAGGGGATTTTCATCACTTATTAATCGACCAATTTAAAATAGGCAGAAAGTGTAACAGCAGTGACTTATATTGTGGTATAATGCCCTGTACTCTGTATTTTATAATGCCATATATTTTTAAAAATCTATAATCAATTTACAAAGGTCATTTATGCCTACTGAATTTCTGATTTTGAACAGTGTGCAGTACCATGCACAGTAATTTCCACTGACATTTGTCTCTCCCTCTGTCTCTCCCCCTACGCCTGCATGCATCTGTGTTAAGGGAGCCAAAGGTTATTAGTCACAATAGGAGATGATCTTAAATACCTCTTGCTTTGAATTTAAATGGGACCAGTCTAGCTACTTTGAAATTAAAATTAAATTCAAAATTAGTACCCTTGATTATGAAAGAGAGTGTGAGAGAGCAGTCAAGTGTGATTCTTCTGCACAAATTAACCTTCCTATATACAGTATTTTGTAGTTACACCAGATTAGGTTGTCAGATCTCTTATTCATGTAGGTATGTGTAAAGGACTCATTTCCTATCAGCCCTCAACATTGGCTGCTTGAAAGCCACAGTGCTTAACCTCAAGAGAGGACACTAGCAGATTTCTATCAATGTTTGAGGAAGGGATTTTACATATGCTCTTTGGATGTACAAGGGACCAAGAACAGAGAGCTGTGAGTTTGTAAGAGGGTCCCTCTTGCTGGTTAAAACACTTGGGTGCCCCATGACGGAAAATTGTACATTAGGTATAAATTTATGGTGCTAATTTGGATTTATCTGAACTTTTTTGATAGGTCAACATGACAGCAGCAGGCATTATGCCATATTTTCTCAAAGTTGGCAGGAAAGTCCTTGGACAGTGTAGACTTCACGTTGTATGCTGTAGTAGTTAGCAGCAATCTATCTGCGTGTTCCTTCTGATCTGGAACAAATGTGCACAAACATGGATCTGCTATTAGTAATTATAGAATTGTAGCCTCAACAGCAATATTGAAAGAGTTAGAAAATTACTGAGTTATTTAGGGAGAAACTGTTGCAGCTGCCATTAGTTTAACATACTTGAGTGTTGTTTTGTTATGTCATGGCCTTGAAGAGGAATGTGTGTGCTTACTGAAATGAGAAATAAATGCTTCAATTAACAGCATTTTGTATTTGCTACTTCTGAAAGAAAACCAAAAATCTAAGAGTTACCTCAAGTTAAGTGCCTGGATATCACTTTTGCCATTGTTTCTATTTCACTGACAATCTCTGAGTAAGATTTTAATACCTGTTCTTCGTTTACTATCTCTTAAAATCGTAAGTGGTCCTGCGCATGGACTTTGCCCAGGCTTATTTCCTGAGTAAGTGAATTTGAAGTGAATTCTACACAGGTTTGGATATTTTGGTTTTTGATTGAAATAAGTTAACACTTTCTCAGAAGATTGTTTTAAATTTTCTTGGAAGAGGTGTGCTGTGCCTTAGTGCATAGCCCTGTATATTATCTGAACTGGTGAAGTTAGAAGGAAGTTTTGGAGTTTTGATAAGATACAATTATCTTCCAAAGCTTTATTAACTCTCCAAAGTACAATATCATAAAATTAGACAAGTTTTGCATTTAAACTTTAAACCTTTCTAAAAGGCTTTAATTAGCAATTTAATGATCAATGCAAAGGAGAAAGGGGCTGTATTTGCTCATTAACTGAAATGAAATTAAATAACACATTTTGGTTTTGTAGAATGTGTTCTTGTGACAAGCATGAACATGTTTCTAAGAGAGATGATTAGCCTTTTGGCCTCTCTGCTTAATATTTTTGTCATTCTTCTATGGAAGTTCCTGTGTGCCTCCCATCAAGATTATTGGAATTTGGAACTTATCTATAATTGTCTACCAATAGGGGTGACATGGTGTCTCTCCACTGCATTAACTTTATCGTTCCCTGTAAAACATTAACACAGCAAAAACCTAAGCTCGTAAATGAAAGCCATGTCTTCATCTTGATCAGAGAAATCAAATTTGTAATTCAAATGAGAAAAGTTAATGAACTTAATGCACAGGCTGGAAAAAAGTGTTGTAATGTGCCAATTTGGTCTGCCTATGGATGCTTCCAAACATTCCCATTAAGGTATTGATTGTATCTATTTAGCAAAGAGAAGAGGACAGTGAACTCCCTAATGGTTTACATGTTACAGCAGTAGTGCCTAGACTCCCGAACAAAGGAAACCTATCATGATAAGCCTTAAATTTCATTAAAAAATGAGATTTAAGAACATAGTTGTTAATGCTAATGTGCTTCTTTAGAAGGCCAAAAGCTGTTGTAGAGTGAGCATCAGCCTTTTGTGTTTTTCAGTATCTGTGCAGGATATAGTGTTCCCAAATTCAAATAATGGTGGAAAGTCTTGGCATTAAAAATAATAATGAAGGTCTCCCATCACATAAATGATTCCTGTAGTTTTATAGTAACATATTTATATGGAGACATAATGTTGCAATCATGATGACAGTTTGGAAATTCAAATTCTGCTCCTAGTATGTTCAGAAAACTTTCTTTTGTCACTGGTTACCAACAGTTGTTGTTTTGTCTACTGTCAGTACTTGTTGGTGATGGCGCACAAAGGATGTTAGGTGTGCTTGCATAAAACACTTTTAGTGGGTCTGTAGCTGATGGTGTATGCCAACCTCAGAGTTATCTTGGGGGAAAACAAACAAACCCACACAAAACCCCAAACCAAACTCACTGAAATGAAAACCAACAAAGCACGGAATAAAAAGAGAGACAGAGAGGGAGAAGGGAGGACCTCTTCCTAGTGGCTACCTGGGAAAAGAAGTGTCCCCTGTGAAGCACTGAGTTGTTCCCCAAAGCACACTTCTCACAGTATATAGGCACCCACTCAAACTTCCAAGTGGATGTTCCTGCTTGTGATACTGGTAGCAGCAGTGAGAGAATGTGAAATCAGCTGTAAGTCTTGCATGTTTGTTGGCAGCTAAGCTTTCTGTGCACAAACATGATAGGAACATGCCCACTGGATTTGTGACTCATCTCTGGTATGCTGTCTGTGGTATACTAAAGCTCTAAGCTAGAAGTCATGAGGGGAACAGTGAAGGCACCTTTGCCTAAGCTTGCAGGGTAAAAGCCAGGAGGTGGAGAGTGATTCAGTCATCTGTGCCAGTCGCAAGAAACCACACTGACAGCAGTCAGAATCTGCCAGTGCAAGGCTGTGTGGAGAAGAGCACTTGGGATGATAGAAGAAGCACTGCCACAGTATTGTTGAGGTGTGTGCTGAGAAAAGTCACAAGGTTACAAGTGAGAGTCAAGCTCCAAAATTAGAGATAGATGATAGAAGAAGCACTGCCACAGTATTGTTGAGGTGTGTGCTGAGAAAAGTCACAAGGTTACAAGTGAGAGTCAAGCTCCAAAATTAGAGATGGAAGGGCCTTTGCCTTTAGAAATGTTAAGACAGTGGGCAGCATGATCACAAACCCTGTGGTCTGTGTAGGAGATTTGGCACAGTAATAGTCCCAACTGATTTCTAGATGACTTGTGTGTAAGAGAGGTTTATGTGTGAGACAGTAACAGGTAATGACTGAACACGCCATTCCAAGTAATAGTGAAGCACTAACAACTGCAGTTGCAGATTTGCAAATTTTTGCAAGTTGTGAAGTTAGCCTCCCAACCACTGTTTTTTTCCTACTGTGTTGAGGATTTTTTTCGCAGAAGATTCATGTCCTATGAGTTGTGAATAACTAGTTTTCTTATCTTGAAAAGTTGTATGTGCCAGCTTGCAATCCTTTTTCTGTTTTACCAGGCTAATTGTTTGTAGTTGTAGGTTACTGGGTTATGTATAAACGGTTGTGGACTTCACATTTAACAAAGTGTTCTGATTGCCAGACAGCATTTTCAGTATGTAGATACATTGTAGTTCAACACAACTTGCATAATTTTCCTCTAATGCATGGCTATATGTAAACACAAATCTACAAGGGATAAGTAGTAAAAAAAAGTAGTATTTTTACATACTGTGGCTTAATTTCACTGTTAAAGAAACTAACATTTAATCAAGAGAATTAATCTGCTAAACCTCCTGTTGAACAGAAGTAAATATACCAAATTGATGTGAGTGGGGTATTTTACATGAAAATAGAGGACTTTAGAAAGACCCTAAAAGCTGCTTCCTACATTTAAGTTTGAAAGACCTGGAAAGCATTTGAAAGGTAGCACGTGCTAAATGCAGACCTTGAGCAGTGGCGCGTTTGAACGTAGAACAAGTCAGCATACTATTGATTGGACTATGGTGGGATAAATGTGTGACTTCTACCCTTAATGGAAGCTGATTGTTCAGGGACATACTGGCAAGGCTGGTCGATTCTTTAGCTGTTGTTTACTGAGGAGGACAATATCAATTTTCCAGAGGGATGATTGGTGGGGTGTCAAGGCTGTCACCCTTTTCTTCTCATCACTGACAGACAGCTGAGTGACAATTACAGTGATGGGACATTGTCTGCATTGGCATATACACCAGAGGATAACTGGCAAACAAAAAAAGGCAGCAGCACTTTAAAAAAAGATATAATCAGCAGTTGTCAGGACTAGTTACATATATGATGTCTGAATAACAAGATGAGAGTATCTTGCCTCAGACACTGACATATACTGTACTGCGTATTCCTCAACCCACATAGAAATTAGCCCTGGGAAAGTTATTGACTGTTGTTAGAAATCACTGGTAATCTAATTGGGAATTAAGGTTCAAGGGACTGTATTTTCATGTGGTTCTCCCTGAAAACTAGAGAGCTTTGTGGTAGAACTTCAAAACAGTGGTGCTATGTACTGAATTTATAAGCTAAAAACGCTTTTGAAGTGTACACATAGCTCCTTTAGGAGTCCAGTGTTAGGATTTCTTCTGAATACTAGCCTGGCAGTTAAATCAGACAGCAAGCTGTGAGTGTATACTTTGTATTTGTTAGGTATTTTACCTGCCAGTCTAGAACATAGACTACACTAAACGTTAGATCTTGAAAGCCTTACTTTACACCACATAGCTGTTACTAGGTGTACATATGTATGTCTCATGAATTAATATCTTGTAACAGCTACATAAAAATTATGAAAAGACTTTGTCCTGTTCCTATGAAATCATGGGTAAAACTTCCTTGATTTCAGTGATGCATACTGAGGACCAGCTTCTAGAAGCTGAGATGAGAATGAAACTATATGAAAAAAGAGACCCAAGGAATGACTTAGACATAAATGTATTAGATTTACAGTGCTTATCTCCAATCAACTGTATGCTCTTTACTAGTTTTCTTGCCTCTCCTTCCAGAAGCTCTAGATCGAGCAGGCCTTTTCTAAAGGATATTTTAGATGTACTCTCTTCAAACTTGAATTACTGTTTTGACAGTACACTTAAATTTATTTCAAATTTTAACCTAAAATATAAATCCTGCTGAGGCTTTTCACTGGTCTGTTTCTCAAGGTATCCTGCACAAAGCACAGAAGAAGGTAGAGCACTCAGCTTCCTGAGTGCCACTTTACTCTGAAACAAGGCAAGGTAATGGAGGCAACAGTTTCGGGAGCTATTATGTTCTTTACCACAGGCCTATGTTTCTGGTCCTGCTTATAATGCATTAAGAAAAAAATGTAGTCATGGTTAGTAGTTGAACAAAATTGTGAATCTCCAAAGACAAACGTATGAATATACTAACAGAATGTGAATTTTGTCTCTCAGACTCGTGTATTAGCAATGGTAAAATGGTAACACAGTCTTTGCAGTGAGGAGTTGATACTCTGAATGCGTTTCGGGCTAAGTGGTAAAGATGCATGAAACCCATTGCAGTAGTGTTTGGGTAGCTTCCACACCTGCTGAAATTCTAAGTGGCTGATTATTGTCTGTACCTTGGTACAGTACACATTTACACAGTTATAGGTAGTATATGGCATGAAGGCCATGTGTTTGTTCATTTTCCATGTGTGGGTCCTTTTTCTCCCTGCCCCCCCCCAACCTCTTTTAATGTGGTAACTAATTTGCTGATATACTAGTTCCTTTCTCTTTTCTCTTCTTCCGTATCTACCATTTTCTTTTTTTCGGTACACATTTTATATACATGCATGTTCTGTCTATTTTTCACTGCATAGAGAAAATTAGAGATTTTGCTGTGTACTTCTGTTCCCCTTATGCAATTAGATCTCTCAAACAACATCGTCCAAGCTTTAGCAAAACTCTTTTGCCTATTCTTTCAGATATGTTTCATCCCTTCAATTCTAGACCCCTGGTGGCAGCACGCCAGACAGGAGTTAGGAGATGCTGGTACAAAGCACCACTTTCTGTTGTACTTTCTGGATCTCAGTGGAGCAATTTGTAACAGAGGAGTTTGTTTCTGCTGCTGACAGCTTGTGATGGAGGCTGTTGAGCCACTGGGACTCTTACATTAAGTTTTTAAAACTTCCCTCCACTCATAGCACACCAGTATAGTGGCAACATTGCCTGTGAGGGCAAATAATCCAGCATAATTTGTCAAATGCATATTAAAAGAGATGTAGGTTTTGCCTTTTTGATACAATGGGTTTATATTAGACAATTTGCTTGACACTGAATTTTTCTTGCCTACTGTTGACACTTTAGCATTATTTAATGACACTACTGTTTGTGGAAGTACAAGTTCCTTTTGTTTTCTTAATTCCTGGATATCTAGTGCTCCTCCCTATCAGGATATGGTTGTATTGGTGAGCTTAGAAAAATCTGCAGAAGTAGAGGTCATAATTTGAGACCTATTAGTTTCCAGGTACAAGGAAAATTTCATAACAAATTGCACTTTGCAAAGAATTGCCTGCTGCAGTAGAGATATAATAATATGATGTTGGCTGTCTCCCAGCTGAATGGCATTAGAGAATTACATCAGACACTAATCTTCTCTTTTTCTGTTCTTTCTGAAATTGTATTTTCCTTGAGTGCTTCTTTTTGGCTATGCTATAGCATTTTTCACGTTGATGATGTGAAGGACTGATATAGTGATATAGAGATTTTTTGTGTGTTTTTATTTTTAAGAAATGGTTCTTCAGCCTGCAGAAAAATACCAATGCATGCAATTAATACGGAAGTTTATTTTTGATGAGCTTTATGAAAACACCAAATAAATGTGATTATTAATTTTTTTTTCTAAACCACCAGTTAATTGATTTTGCACTGTGCTCATTAAAAATAGATGTTTTGCCTTTCAGAGGGCTGTCTGGGAAACCTAAGGCAGGTCACGACTCCTCTGGGACACACCATCAACTGACCATTCCATCAGGCAGGGAGAGAGTGGTCATGGTGCTTGTCAGACCTGAAGTATATTTACCTCATCTCCCAGCAGATAAACATTTGCAAGGCAAATAATAAATTAGCCATTAATCAGAAGAGTGGCTGTGTTTGATGAACCCTGAATAGAGTGGAGATGTCAGGTAACAAGACAGAGTAAACTGACATTGTAGACTGAGCTACATGGAAATGGCTGTTAGGAGATTTGAAAGCTTTTGTGCTGTGTTTTCAGAAGACTTTCAAGGTTAAAGCAAGAAAAAAAAAAGCAAAGATATGAGGCCACCAGAAGTTACTAGTTTTAAAAAATGTAGTATTAGGCTGTCTTTCACCCCAGTAAGGTCTGTGGCACTACTCCTGTGCACAGCTCTATGGGATACAGAAAAAGACAATTGTACAGACTCAGTAAAGAATGCCCTAGTATTACCAAATTATTTAAGGCAGATGTTTGTTCAGACTTAATGTTATCTCGATACAACTTCAAGTGAAAGTTCAGGTTTCCAGTTGAATATTCTTTTATATTATATTAAGTATACTTTTTTAACAGCATTTACAGTATAAGTAAGTGTTTTTCTCAAAATATTTTGGGAAAACAATGGGGAAGTTCTACTCTACTGTTATCCAAACATTTTTTTAAAAGATTAAGTGTATTTTAATGGCCGTATTTGTAAACAGATCTGAAAATAATAGCGGTTTCATAGTTGCCATTTGTAGGAGCTTAATTTGAGCATCATTCTAGAATTACGAAATAGTCTAGGGAAACTTTAGATGGTCAAACTACTGAAAATTGGGCCATTGGTATCTCAGAAGGGTAAATCCAAGTAAGTTGTTTGGTTTTTTTCATATGGTGTAGGTGGATCTTATCAATAATTTGAAAAACCAAATATGTAAGGAATCTGTAAGATTTTTTCCAAACTAAAATAAGACTTGTAATATTTTTCATCTTACTAACAGACAAAATTGCTATTCTTTCAAATTGTATATCATTTGTTTAGTCACATGATATGATCTCTGTAATGGACATGCTATTATCCTTTACATGTCACAAAACAGTCTGAAAGAGATCTGCACCATTTTTTCTTGAATGAATTTTTCTGAAATAGTTTACAAATGCAGTTACAAGTTTTTGAAGTAATCAGAACATTTAAGACCTTCCCTTTTCATCCCACTAATTCAGGGCAGTATAGCTCCCAGTAATGAATTTCCAGGCTCTCAAAGGAACATTGTTGCTTTCTAAGATCAGCTGTGCTATTGTTTATCTGAAAGCTTGCTTTGGCTTTTGAAATCCTTTAAATCATTAATTTTGACTTCACACTTGTAGAGTTCATTAGCGGGACTACAGGTCAATGCCTTATGAAAAAATATAAACTATTATATGTGACTAGTTGCTTTTTCACAAAAAGTAATAGATCTGAAAGTAAAGGATTACTGATTTATGTGTATATTGCTTTTTCATTGCACATGCAGGTTACAGACTTTGGTTAAGAAGTATACCTTGTTAATATGTCAGTATTTCTGTTTGAGACAGGAAATATTTTTTCTTGGCAGTCATGTAGCTGACTTCAGAGATGTACATGATTTTCTTTATTTGGTTTATCAAGTAGTAAGATACTTTTCTACAGCATTGGTGGAGGTTTTTGTTTGTGGTTGTGTTGGGTTTTGTTTTGGGTTGGTTTTTTTAAGTATCTTCCTCAATAGTGTTAGCCCAAGATCCTCTCTGTTTCTAAAAGTCTTTTATTGTAACCTGTCCTACATATTAGGAAGAATCATTTTATTACTGCTGGAAATTCTGCTGCAGGTGAATGTCTCAGCAGAAGGGTTTTCTTCTTACAAATTCAATTCTCTTGAAAATAGAGACTTTATGAGAAAAGTCTTTGAGCAAGAAAAATTGCTAACCTGTGCGTATATAGTAAAAATAATTTTGGGGGGCGGTTAGACATTAGAAAAAAACAAGGGAACAAAAATTAAATAAAAATATTTTTCCATCCATGTTATCTGAGATAGCTACTGAAAAGGATTGGGTTTTGGTTTTTTTATTACTTTTTTTTTAGTTAATTGTTGTTTAATAATACACTTGCCTTGAGTCTTCTTGCTGGTTTTTGTAGGTCACTGAAAATCTTGCTCTTTTTTTTTTTAATCTGCTTGTATATAGGAAAAATCCCCACAGAGGGAGAAACTGAGAGGAAACTATTCTCAAATGTAGGTGTTTTCTCTTATCTCTTGTGATCACAGCAAATCTCAACAGTCATTTATAATATAATAACATACTACTCATTTTTATTCAGCAGTATGATTCCAAAATTAATGGCGATCCCTCCATATTTCAGTTTTCTGTGAGTTAGCCACATTCTTAACTGAGCCTCAGAATGTGAAGCTAGCTATTAAGATCTGTTTTCAAATACAGGATGCTAGTGAGTAAAAGAAATGTCTACATGTAGTAATGGAAGCATGGCTTTGGGGTAAAATGGTGCCTCCAATATTTTTCATAACTCTATTTAGATATACATTACATTTTTTTCACAGTGTGTTTTGGCTAATAAATCTGTAATTTGGGCAGAAAAAGCTGAGGCCCGAGAGTATGTGTAGGAAGTTTCTCATCAGATAACTGTCAGAAAACTAGCTTTGGAAAGGTAAGTCTTATAGGTGAGTGACCAGAAGATTCATGACTTGGGGATTGTTTCAGGCTCTCAGGCATTTGGGGAAAGATTTGAGTTCTGCCATATCCAGACACAGAGATTAAATTGTATCTATTGTAACACTGTTGCTATTGAAACAGCTGATGTTGACTGCCTAAGGTTTTCTCAGAGCGCTCCCAGGACCGAATGTCCCTGAGTGGACAAATACAGAGGGTGCAGGACCTAAGGCATAGGCTTTGTATTGCCCTTTGGCTGGCTTTAGGCATCTGCAGAACTGTTTTGCTTTTCCTGCAGCTGGTTGTCTTGATCTATAGTCCATCTGTGTGCTGTAGAACGGGAATAGGATGCCAGACTGCACCGTATGACTCAGCTACCTAGAAGGCAGGTTTTGAGAGGCATGGCCTTTGATATATTTAAGATCTTGATTGCTTCTAACTTCTTAAGAATCTGTATCTCTTTGAAAACAGTTTTTGACTTTGGATTTCTACCTCAAAACCAGGAATAGCTTTGATGTCAATAGAGGGAAGTTCCATCAACTCCTGTTCTGATTAGTATCTCTAGTTTGTAAGAATATCAAAACCTTCCCATTATTTAAATTATTTTCAGAGACTTCAATTATCTTATAACCTATTTTAACTTTTAACTGATTATTCTCATGTAGTTTGAGTGTTTTAAATGGATGAATGGATGTTCCTTTTCTTCTGAACTCTTGGACTTATGTAGTCCTTTAGTGTTCTAGGCTTTTGTGGAAGACTGTTCTGTTTATTATGCCATATTTTTTTAAAAAAGGAGCTTCAAAATAGTAGATCTTGTAATTCTTTTACTTGAAGGTTCTTATGAAAAATAATCAGGTGCATTAAAAGAAAAAGTAAGGTTGATGGGGTTCTCTTGTTTTGCTTCAGTTATTGTTGATTCTTTATATTTTGGTAGTAGCAGACCTTGGGGGACTGAAAAAATGACTTGCCTTGCATGTGCAGTTTTAAAAGTATTCAGAGATGATGACTTTCGGTGGCATTTTTTTATCGCTGTTGTTTATTTAGTCAATTACTTGGTAATGGATTAGACACTAAATGGAATGGAAATTTCAGGGGGTTTTAGCTGAATTTTGAAATCCTTAAATTAACTTCAGCAACCTTGTGCTTAGCTTTCTACAATTTACATTGACCCATGGCTTTTTAATTTTTTTTTTTAATTTTTTTTATTTTAATTTTTTTTTTCTGATTAGCCAGTTAACATGTGATTACATGTATTGCTAACAAGGGTGCTGTAGGACAACCTCAGTAGCATTTAAAAGATTTTGTGATGTTTCCCTATAATTTCACTTTTCCAGCAGTGAGTTTTTGTAAGTCCCAGTAAGATTTGTTGAAAACATATGTATGGATTGGGAGAGATCTAGCATACTTCTCTCGTTTTATCTCTCCTCTGCTTTTATTACTCCTGTGCTCTGATATGAGCTCTTTCCTTTTTACCTGTCACCACTACATGCAGAAAAGGGTTAGTAAAGCTGAATTATATTTTCATTCTCCAAGTTATCTGATTACATGTTTCAGTTAAAACTGTCCAGCTGTCTTTAGCACTTCTGAAACTTTTAGCCTTTTAATCACCTTTGCCTTTCCTATAAAAATGTTCTTAGCTTTATCACTAGTTTTTCATCTTTCCCTTTACATTAAGCACCCTTGAATCATCCAGACTGTGTTACCGTTTCAGGGGAAAAATAGGGAACTAGAATTGCATCTAGTTTGTGTGGCAAAGTTTTGATAGTGAGGCGGTTGCTTGAGGGGTTTCTGTGGGAAGCTGCCTGAACCTTCCCCCATAACCAATAGATCCAATGCCACTGGTGAAGGCCAAGCCCATCAGCAATGGTGATAGTGCCTCAGAGATAACATATTGGGAGGGGAACCCTGCGCAACAGCAAATGCAGCTGGAGAGAGGAGTGAGAATGTGATAAACAACTCGGTGGATACCAAGATTAGGGAAGGAGAAGGTGCTTCAGGCACCGCAGCAGAGATTCCCATTAAACCTGTGTTGAAGACCATGAGTGAGGCAGGCTGTCCCCCTGCAGCCCAGGAGGTTAATGGTGGAGCAGATATCCATCTGCAGCCTTTGGAGGACCCTGCACCAAAGCTGATGGATGCCTGAAGGAGGCTATGACTTTATGGGGAGCCTGCACTGGAGCAGGCTCCTGGCAGGACATGTACAGTGGCTTGAGTGGGTACCTGGTATCCAGCCAGAGTGAACCAACGAAAAGAATGAAGATCTTTTCCCTCTTCTAGGTAAGGGTCTGACCTAGCTGTGGGAAGCGCAGCAAGATCTTAGATTCCAACTGCAGCTTAGCTGCAGGTGGGGTACTGCAAACAGGAGTCCTGTCTCCGATGTGAAAACTCAGAACACTGAGCCCTCTTAGCTAAAGCTGGGTTGAATTACTCATCTTGCTTTTGTAAACATGTTTGCTTCTCTTGCTGGTTGTATTTTGAAAGGAATTTGCAACTCCTGTTTATTTGTTGAAAGACAAGACTGAAGTTCATGAGGGAGTCCTGTGCAGTATCTTCTGAGTGGAGAGATATGTGCTTATAGTGGCTTTCTCTCATTCACTCTGACTCCAGTTTTTCTTTGCAGTTTTCGTCTACCTGGAGGCGGAGATCAGGTTTTTTTTCAAAGCTTAGTCAAGGGAATGCTTAGCACTGCGATACATTTTTCCATCTTTTAATCTTAACCTTATTTGAAATCAGATTTAGATTATTCAATTTGAGATATGCTTCATTGACTGGGAGGCAGCTAAAAATATGGCATTTTATATAAGGCAGTTCTGCCTGCTGGCTTTACGCCTACCACAGAGTAGTAATACAGTAGATTGAAATGTATACCTCACTAATTTGCCCTATTTCAACTTCTGTGAATTGGATTGGTATTTCCTTTGCTTATAATTTGTATGAACTGTCCATATGTGGGATGTTTCTAGAGGTTTTGAAACTGTTATTTTGGCTTGCTGTTACTGAAGTGGTTTTGAAGCACTCTATATTTTGCATAGAAATAGAGATTGCCAAAAGAGTAGCAAAAGGGAGTTTTTAGAAGAAGCAGGCCCTGACAGCTGCAGAGCAGCAGTATGTATGGGTCAATCTGTGCTAAAAGTTGCGGCTGAGGTGGACTGTGCTAAGGAAAGAGTTGCTCGAACTGCAGTCCATTTGTAATTAGATAAGGACTACTGACAGGAACAGTGAGTTAGTGGCTCCCCTCCAATGAGAGCTATTGACTGAACATTAGGTTTTGCATGAGATGGTGATGCAGTCGATAAAAGCATCAGGCCTTGTTTGGAGTAACACCAATGATTGCTCTCAAATTTGCCGCCTGGAAGTGAGCCACAGACATTTTAGCCTTGTATTTAGTGTTGATGAGATCTAGAGTGAGCATTTAATCTTGTATTTACTAGTGAACTGCTTGTAAAAAAAGATGCAGCAACACAGAAAGGTAACTCTAATGGCTTTCCAGCAGTAAAGCTTTGTTTTAGCTATAACCAAGTTCAAAGCTACAACTTGATAATTTTGTAAGCTGTAGCTCAAGGCAATCTGTTAAACCTCTGATGAGTGACTTTTTTTTAAGGTACATATGATGTTTATCTTGTGACTAAAACACAGTATTCATCTTCCAAACTACAGCAAAGTCTCAATCTTCAACGTTTCCTAGATGGAAAGAGATACCTGTTCATTTATACAGTCTCGCTGCTAGGGGTCTGCATAACTACACTTGCTTGCCACTGGCAAGCAGTTTGTAGAACCGGAGCTCTTCTGCCAGGTGCCTTCTCTTTGATTTGACAGATTTCTTATCAGTAGCACTTTATCAATGCTGGTAGCTTTTTAGATTCATTCATGTAGTAATTTAATTTGAAGAAACTTTTTTGTCTAAAAAGTTGAGTGTGTACATGGTGATATGTGACTTGCCTTCTATCAGCATTGCAGGCTAACAACATTTAGCTGAAAGACAGCTTCAAGTGTAAGCCAGCAAATGTTAAAAACAAACAAAAAAACCCAACCCAAACCACAATACAGGAAAGGATGGACAACAGTAATTTTAAAGTGATTTAAAAAAAAAAATCTTCCAGGCCTCTGTTTGCGTGACTTCACTGTGGTTCTATTTCCAGGAAATTGGTTAGTTCAAGTGCCTAAAAGAGAAATCTCACCCTATTCTATAGCCACTTGAACTAAATGCATAGAAGAGACCTAGTACAAAAATAGATTAGCTTAGGAGATAGGGAATATAAAGATTTTAAATTCTTGGCTTCTCATGCATTCACACCGTATTTTTTCCCCTCTGTACTGGTGATTTGAATCCTCTGTGCAATGCAATATCCAAACCGCAAGTAATTACAGGAGGAAAGAGTGATACCACAGACAAAGCAACCAGAGCTGCCCAAATCATCACTAACCCTAACTGTGGATTAAATGCTTCAGAAGTAGTCAAGTGGCATGCGTTCAGGAACCCTACCAGTTTTCTTGACCCATCTTCCTAAAGATGTCCTCACTTAGGATTAGGCATGTGAGGAGGTGTTTTTCCCATATTGTAATTCCTGTTGCATGAGAATAGATTAAATTTCTACTCTCGATCCATGGGAGACTTGAGGAATCTGTGTACAAACTGTGAATTCTGATTCATTAACACTACAGGATTTAGCAAGGCTCCTTTGTGGGTGCATATTTTACATGATGGGAAATGGTGGCAGAGGTAGTGTACCTATCAGCTGTTTCATCTCAGAACTGATGTATCAGAGTGAAATCAGCTTGAGGCAATCAATTAGATGAAGTTTAGGAGAACAACCTATGTAGGAATATATGGTGTAATAAAAGTTTTGAAAAACAGACTACACTGCTAGAAGAGAGATTGCTGGAGTTTTGTCAGGAGTCCTTGACGTTCAAGCATTCTCTCTAGGCTTGCTGAAAGTCGAAGGAGCTGTCACAAATAATAATGAGAATGACTCTTGCGCTTGTATCTTGTATTACTTACACTCATACTGGTCTGTAAAATTTATTAGAAGTCCTAGGTACAGTTGAATGCAGGATTTAAATTCTGGGCACAGAGTTTGAGAGCCTTATGAACTCCTAACTCATGTGGTGTTGCTGACTTCACAAAAAAAAAAGAGAAATATATAATATATATATAATCCAAATCTTAATGACATATGACTAGGTTTAGAGATAAGAATGATTAATACCTAGTTGAGATCACTTCTGTGACAAATTCCTGTCATCCTGGCAGCAAGAAATGACTGTTCCTGTATTTATCTAACTCTTGGGGGGGAAAAAAGAAGTTTGTGTAATGTGGGCTTTTGGTTTGTAATTTTTATATACTCTGAAACCATTCAAACACAGTGACAGTCATTTTTGATGAAGTGTTACTCTTATTTTTATATTTTGGGTGAATTGTGCCTAATATTGGCTTCTCAGAGTTACTTTGGCAGAGGTGTATAAACTGCGTGGGGCTCCCAGATGCTCTGGGTAGGGCAGAATACGAAGAGCAAAATGGCAGGGTTTCAAAGTAGAAGTCTAGTTTACGTTGTAAGCTTAGGAACACTCATCAGAGATGGAGAACTGTGAAGGACAAATTTTCAAGTCTGGAAACTTGAGAAAAAAAATCTGAACTATTCTGGAGACACTGATGTAGGAAAAGGAATGTTGCATGGGAACAAAAAAAGGAAACTAATTTAAGGAAATATATGCAAGTCTTATTTTGTCTGCTTCTGGGAATATCTCCTTAGGTGAAGGCAAGAAAAATAGTTGGTTTTGGGGGAGGTTTTGTTTGGTTGGTTTTTTATGATTTGATTGTGTTTGTTGTTTTGGGGTTTTTTGGTTTGTTTGTGGGTTTTTTGTGGTTGTTGTTTTTTGTTTTTTTGTTTTTTTTTTAGAAATTATCTGTATCTCTGTGTGTCTTGTTTGGAAAAACTAGTATAAACTACAACATAGACTGGGACATAGAAAACCCATCCAGAGATAGGACTTCTGTGAGAAAGTGCATTTAATTTTGCCATTTACTGTAGAGGCTCATCTAAATTGGGATATCATCACTAATGTTCTGGTAGCTTGGTAGGTGGGTTGTGTGAGCTTGTATCCACTGATAACTAGCTCTAATTAAAAGAAGGCCTCTGCACAGTGATACACCAGAGAAGCCATGGACTAAAATAGCACCACCATGTTGCTGGTGAGATTAGCAGTGATACTGTTCTTCATTTCGCTGGAGGGTAATGTTTTCCTTAAAACAGAATATCCCTAAGCTAGTGTGAGGAATATTACACTTATGCAGATATATTCAGGCTCTTATAGCTGTTCGGTGTAATGATTTAATTAAATTAATTAAGGCAGAACACTATTTGAGCACTGAATAATTTATGAAAATAGATTTAAGGGAAGAACCAAAACAGCATGTCTCCCCAGATTTTGTCTTGCCTGTGGGAAACTTTATCCTGCTGTGATCATCCTCCGTAAAAATCTGGGCACTGAAAAGTAGTCTTGAAAGCGGTTGAGGTGAACCTCACTGAAATCTCTGCTGGGTTCATGTAATACGGTGCTAAATTTAGAGGCAAGCTTCTAGGCCAAGGCTGCTGTAATGAATTGCAATATGAGAGTATATATGAAGAGATGTAACACTATGAAGGGGGATGGATAGCCTGCCCAGGCTGAGTTTTCCTGTGAGTGAATGATACATAAAGTCATATTCAGAAGCCTCTGCTCTGGAGAGCCGTAAGGGAACATTAACTCCAGTACCCTCTGAGATGATTTCCAATATCACATGACAAAGTGCTGCTGAGAGTGGGCAGGGATGACTGGTCTTACTGTCAACTTGAGTGATTGACCGTTGTATTTTCTTGTGGCTCAAAAGTCAAACTAAAACATGAGTTTAGATGAAGATGTTTCTTCTCTTCAGGTGCTTTGCTGGTATAAGAGTTTCCATTTTATCATATGGGTCATTTTTGTGTACTTTATAGCAATTCATGCTCGTAATAAGACTTAGTTGAACAGCTGATCATTAATTACATGCAGTTGATCAACTGTTTCTTGGTAGGGCCTATAGGAAAGAGGAGAAGAGTTGAAATACTGCAGGAAACTGTTTTTCTCATAACGGATTGCAGCTCAGTTTTTGTAACAAACATTTTAAACTTAGTGTCCTTATGCTGCTTCTGACATTTTCTACTTTTGCTGTTTTGTGTTTCTTTATTCTTAATGCTTTTCCTGGGAGATTGGAAGAAATTGTCTATCGGTACTTTTGGATTAAAAATTGGTACCCTCACCATGTTGCTATAGTGTTCTCTGGTTAGTATCCTGCTTTTTTTCTGGAAGAAGCTTCAACTGTGTTTCATGTTTAAGTTGTACTCCTGCTTGTCTTTCAATAAATACATACTTATCAAGGTATGCACACTCAATGAAAGCTTCTAGTTCATCTGACAGTCTGGTCAGTAAATAATGATGTATAATAGGGAAGATATGTATAACTAGATAGTTTTAGTATTAAAGCATATTTATTTTTTACATTTCCCACAAAATTTACTTTATGGAATGCTTTTACTAGTCACTAAAATTCACTTGCCACTGACATGCAGCTGCCTTCAAGTGAAAGATAACTCTGTAATAGCACCCATACAGGAAGTAAGCATGTGTAGTTAATAAATTGATCCTATAGGAGATTATTTAGGTAGGCAAGATGTAATTTGGTAGATTGGAATTTGGTCTGGATCCTGAAAATATATGCTACAATATATTAAATAACAAGAGGGCTTTATAAAAATAAAGTGAAAACACACATACACACACAAAACCTCAAGCAAACAAAACAACAAAAACCCCACACCGAAAAGACCCCAAACCCACAGGGCTCCTAGAAATGCACTGCTGCCTCACTCTAGCCCTGAGGTGTGGATTAAATACCACATTTTCTCTAATTCCGNCTGGATCTTCGTTTGCAAAGCCTAGCCATGACTCTAATTCAGTTTCTATTGAACTTCACGGCGGGGAAGAAATCCTGTTTTTAACAGGCTTTGGATCTGATCCTGGGAGGGAATTGTGTCAGGTTTGAATCATCAAACCGCTTCCTGATGCCCCTGTGTTTTCCTTGGAGGACTCCTATCCAAGTAGGGGAGTTATGGTCTTGCTTAAATCTGTGATATCTGAGGAAATCAAAGCCCAGGACAGAACAGCTCTAGCAGCAAGAGCTGAACAGAACCATCCACAGTGCAAAGGCTGTGTAGTGGGTTTTCCTCTGGGAAAACTCATCAGTCCTCCAGAGGTGATGGCCATGAGGAAAACCACAGCCAAGGAAAGAACTCAAGTGATACTAGAGTGGATGCAGCTCTGCTGTGGTTAAGGGAAAGAATGCACATCTGTGTTCATGCCCTTTGGGCTGCAAAACTAGAAGCCTGCAGACTAGACTGAGTTGACAGTGTTACCAGAAAGTGCAGCCTTTGCACTTCGCTCCCATGCTCCTTTCCTCTGTGAATCAGTACCTATGAAGCAGTGAGTGAGTTTTTTTGTGGTGTGTCTTGTAATTAAAGATTTGTAGGATTAGTTAGCATCTACAAGTAATTGCAGAGTAAGAAACCTTGCTAACATTTGATAATAGTATAAAACAAACTCTGAAATCTAATTGCCATAAAGATGGGCACTTAATACACATCTTTAGTGAAGGTGCTGTCTTTTTTGTTTGTTTTTTTTTTTTAATCCTTTGTGACTGTGGCTTTACTCATGATATAAGGATGCCTGCTGTTCTACAGGGCTACCTTTTGCAACCTTGTGATAGTGAACCATATTAAATCTTTCTAAACAACCCTGTGCCCAAAATGCCTATAGGTAATTAGGATCCTGTTTGTTAAGATTAGTGTAAACACTAATTGCTCTAGAGGCATCCATATTACTGGACAACACACCTGCATCTCAAGAGACAATGGCATTAATTGTATTGTGTATTTTATTCTCTCCCTGCACATCTTACATCAGCCTGCTAAAATCAGCAAGCAATGTAACTTTCTTTTTGGTGCTTTGTAAACTGGAAACTGAGGATTTTAATTTTCATTTCCTTAAAGGGCTAATACACCACCCCTCACAGCTCCACCCTGACCCCTAAAATTAGCCATCAATGTACCCTCTAAAGCTAGGTAAGTGTAGAAGAAGCATGTTCGTGAGATACTAGTTTGTTCCTGTCCTGTGTTCACCCTATGGTATTTTTTGGTGATTAGTTTGCATAATTCATACCAGATGGCGTACTTGTTTCAATATCCATCAGATTTTATAGTGCATTAATTTGAAGTATCTTGTCAATAAGTACTGAACTGTTCACCAGCGAAGCCTTTTGATACAGAGGGGAAAAAATGACCTGTGTCGTCATCATCCTCAGGGTAAATGGATTTTGGGTATTCTAATATGAAAGAGCATAAAAATGCTATCAAAGATGTTTATAGTGTTGGTGACAGTATTAAATCATAAAGCTGAAAATGTATGGCTGTAAAATATTTCTGAAAGCTCTTCTTAATCCCTCCAGGGCTCTGCTTTAATATAGCCTTTCAGAGGTTTATAGAATGATTTGTTTTGTTTACGATGCACAAAGGTAATATTGCATATTATTCTGATGAGTACAAAGTTAGAAGCACATTAACTGTTTAAAACCCATTTGAGAGTATGGTCTACTAATGAAGATTTTTACCATTTTGTGCACTGTGCTGTTTTTACTGAGTGTCAGATAGTTCAGCTGGAAAAAGTGCACCTGGATGTCCCTGTACTACAGACACTTAGTGTTATGAAGTGAGTCTGCAGATGGAGTGAGTTTGTGTTTACAATTTTAATAGAATTTACAATTTTCTTTAATTAACAATTAAGTACATAGTTCAAATAGCAAAGCCTCTGGCATAGCAATTGTTTCTAGCTGTAATGGGTGCACAAAGGACTAACACTGAAACTGTATTATAACTGTATGTTGGGTTTTTTTACTATGAAGTTCAAAATCCAACTGAAGATTAATCGTCAAAACTCTACCCAGATTTTATTCCCCTTTTGTGCTCACCTGTAGGATTAATAATATGCAGGTAGAGTCACTGGTATTGGAAACATGCTTCTGACTTCCTCTGAACATTAATGTGTGATATAATTTTCTTTAATACACAAAATGACATGTTGGAATTATGGAATGTGTGATAAGTCATGCTTTTCTGTGAATGTGTTCCCCGAAAAATGTGAGGTAATGTAGTGCTAAAGATGAAATTGCATTACCAAATCGGTTGGCCTGAAAAGAGAAGAGCTGCTCCATTCCATTGCAGTATTTTGTTGCAGAATGGATTCTTAAAAGAGGTCTGTAGGATTTAATTAAATGAGTTTTGTAGAATTTACAGTCATAACAAAGAAGCCTTTAATGAAAAAGAATGAATAAGACATTGTGGATTGTCAGTGACCTTAGTGAGGCCAAAATGAAGATAGTATATTTTGAATATAAGAGTTTTGGCTAGTGAAATTGTGTGCTAGATTGCTTGTCATAAGCTACACTAAGACATTGTGGATATTTTAAATACTTTTCAGTATGAGAAGGTATTAGTCTATCTAAAGTTAATGTAAATTGCTTCACTCTTGCAAAAGTTTAAAATCGTGCTTACTGGTTTAAGAACACCACCTTTGTCATAAGTTCTTTTGTGTCCAAGATACGTAACTTTGTCTACTCACAAAATTTGTCAGTCAGTTAAAATTAAACTGGTACTTCTCTGTATGGATCCTCTGGAGGCACAGTTCTCGTGTAGATTTAGGTTAATTTATGTGTAGTAATCACTTCTGTCAAGTCCAAATAAACTTTGTTCAAAGTGTTTTAAGTGTGTCTATACAAGCTTTTCAACTCTTTTAACTAAGTCTAATTATCATACCTTTGGATACTTCAGTTGAAAAGGGAAAGAAAAGAAAAAAAAAATAGCAGTCTGGATATTCAAGATATTCAGATTAGGTAGCACTACTGAACATTTCTTCTGCATTCCTTGAATATTCCTTGTTGTTTTCATTATCTTTGACCATAAAAAGTCAAGAATATTTATTTTTAATGTTGTTGTTGTTATTAAATTTTGTCTCTAGGTGAAATCTTGGCCCCACTGGAGTATGTAGGATTTGTTGCCAGTGATTTCAGCAGAGCTTGGATTTCACATTTAATTGTGTTGGGTCCCTTGCACCTGATGTGATTTAAAGCTTCTTTCTTTGGTAAAAAAAAAAAAAGATCTTTCACACTTTCCTATACAGGACACTTAGTCTTCTCAAAAGACAAATTAGCCACAAGTGCCCTTTATTTTTCTCAGGCTGAAGCTGTGCATATGGAGGGAACTGACTAAAAATTACACAGCTGGCAGCAACTGCATCTCCGAGCTTTCAGGCCCACCTCTCTTGCCAGCAGCACTACCCTTACAGACACTGAAGCATGTGATCTGGAGCTGCTGCCCTCACAGAGTGTGACCTTGTTCTCAGACTCCATGTGCACTCCCTCCATGGGGACTCTTGGTTGAGGTGATCAATCCAATGGTACTTTGGCCAACGTCTGTGTTGAAATGCAAAGCCGTGTCACAAAGCTGTGACACACAAATTTCATTAGTTGGTGAGTGAACAGTGTGGAGGAAGGTTCCTCATTTGCTTTGTCTTGGCTGTGTGGCAGCTATCTAGATAAGAGGCTATTGCTCCTTCCTAAAAACATGCTGTAGTAGATCTGAGAGGAGATGGGCAGAAGGATGTTGAGTTTCTGATGGGCAGCAGAAGGGCAGCAAGCAAAAAGGCACTCTGGCTGGGAGCTGGTGTAAGGCCAGATCTCAGGAGTCATAGACAGCAAAAGGTTGTTTAAAAAGGATTTACCGACTGCTAAGCGTAGAGTTGACTGCATTTGAGGCACTCATTAAGCTGTGTACACTGGGCAAACATAAAGAAAATCACCTGCTTCTAAAGACATATTTGATAGGGGACACTTTGAAACCTCCTTTTATGCCTAGCCTGCTTGCTTTAGTCATTAGGTTTTTACTGGTTTTTAGAAATTACCTGTTCTGGTAGCAAATGCAGCAAATCTTGGACTTTGGTTTTATACAGTTCTCCTGGTATTTTCATGGAGTTTTCTGTAAGGAAAAAAAAAATACAAGCACTGCTTCTTCAAAGTCCTGGCAGACACAGAGTGCCATTACAAGAGGGCTTTTCACGGAACTGATCTTATTCACAGTATATTTGAAAAATAATAAAATAATCCTGCCCACACAATTCATGCTACTAGTTTTTTGAGGAACTATAAAAAGGGAGGTGTGGCTGTATTGCAAACTTGGGGCTTTGTGGTTTGTACTTCTCATGTTTTTAGAAATCTGTCGTAGCTACAGGCATTTTCTCCATTTTGTTGCTGTTTCTCTTGTTACAAAATATTTTTTTGGGTGTCGTAAACCAGCAGCAGAAAGAGGAGGAACCAGTACTTGCTGCTGCAAGTAATTCCATGATCTTTGCTATTAGATCTGCAAGTGACCTTACAGAAAAAGGTTCCTCGCAGGCTGTTTCCTTCTCTTACTACAAGGCTTCAGGGCTGCTCGTCACTATTATTTCTTCCTGAATGTGCAGTTGTTTCAGAAAGCCAGTAACTGTCATAAGAAAGTGCAAAATTCTGTGTGTTGTGAATTTTTCTTTATTTACTTGTTTGTAATGAAATAGCTAGAATTAATAACTCAAATATATCTTCCAAGAGCACAACATCTTTTAAGGACTAGTAAATCCCAGTATTTTGAAGATAAGAATATGGGTTTGAAGTTTTATAATTGGTTTGCCCATTTTGCTGACTGTTCCTCACAACCTTTCCAAAGCAGTTTTGTAAGAAAATCAGACCATGTAATAGAAAACTTGCATAAAGGAACTCTAGCTGTTATCTTTCATTTATGTTATAGAAAACACTTTATGTGTTTTCTAAGGAAGCAGTATAAATGCAAAAGTTTAGTATTTAACATGGATGCAGTTTTATGATAAACTGGAGAAGTATCACATTGTGCAGCTCTGAAAGGTGCTTCGTTTCATTTGCGGCAGGTGAAGTTACATGTCAAGGAGTGAGACTACTCAGCCATACAATGCTTCTCTTAAAGAGCTGTGATTTGTAGCTTATTCAACCAGAAATTTAAGACAAGGATAATCATTCTGAAAGCAAAGCACACAAAACCTGACCTACTAGCCTCCTTTTTTTTTTTTTCTTTAAGCTTTTACCTCATGATTCATCTGATGGTGGGGGTGGGACTAAGATTTCTATCTACTTCTTGGACAAGACTGTTATCATTTCGACTCAGAGTACAGCAGTTGTGCACTACCATGAGTGCTATAGAGCACAAGGGGCACAAATCTGAATAGAAAGAGCGAGCATTTATTGTCAGACATGCTTTAGTCTTTGACCTGCCTTGAACCTATTGGAAGAAATCATGGGAAAGGGAGACAAGAGAAGACAATTTCTACTTTTCCACAGAAATGATTATGTCCGTTTCCAGCAATTACATAGACACTATGCAGCATGGGTAAGTTGAGGAGGGATAAGAGAGAATTGCAAACAGGCAAATAATTTTTTTTGCCACCATTTCTGGAATATCCATTCTCCTGAAAAGTATCCAAAAGCTGAAAGGTGGTCCTGCCAAGAGATGTATGATATTTATTGTTTAAAAAGCAATGCTTCATTCCTCAGATATATTGATCTCCTGGAGAAGAGAGTTTTTAGTGTGAATGAAGACAGCTTTTCTTTTCCTGCTCCGGGGTAGAGTTAATTATAGAAATGGTTCAGTCACCTTGTGAAGGGCAGAAAAAAAAAATCTGAATGAAGATTACATTTTAAGTTAGAAGCTAAGTATGTATTCTTTGTAGAAATGTGTAACTGTAGTGCTTATCCCTTACCTCATTGGTAGATGTGGATGAAATGTGGGATAAATTTCAGTTTTCTGCTTGGAACAAGTATAGCTTAGGTAGAGTTACATGCATTAGTTAACCTTCAGCATTTCTTTCTAGGAAGCACTGTGTTCTTTTTTGTGCTTTTCAACTTGACGCTCCATAACTTGTAACCTTAATAATTAGAATATGTATGAAGAAAAAAAAAATGGGGAAAGTAAGAATTAGAACAAAACCAGTAGTGTGGGATGTATCTCTTTTCACAGTCCCATGTGCTAAACCAGGTAAGATTTTTTTTTCTTTTTAATGCCAGAGAAAACAGTATATTTTATCTTTCAAAAAGTATAGGCTTTCCCTTACTACTCTTCTGCTCCCTTAGCATCTTGAGTCTATTTCTGTGGCCACAACTCACTTTCAGGTCCCTTGATAGAACTGACTTCTCTGCTCAGATTCTGCCTCTCCTGGCCATCATATATCTTTTAGTTGATTGAGTCCAGTCATTTTGCAAGCTGCACTCTACTGGAGCATTGAGAGGTCTGTTTGCCAAGAGAAACTATGTAACCATGTTCGTGCTTTTCCAGGACTTTCTTCCTCGGTGTTCTTTCACCAAATCTTTGATGCTTTTCATTTTAGATGCAAGACTTCACTTAGCAATTTTTCTGGTGTGCTAATGTTAATTAGGGGTGCCCTTTCCATAGTGCTAATAGCCCCTAATACACTTGGAGTTTTACTGGAGCGAAAAAACAACCCAAAACACCACCAAGCTTGTTATCATTTGAACAAGGAATAAGAATGCTGACAAAAGTATTCTTTTGCAGGGAAGAAATAAGCAAGTTGACAGTGGAATAAACTTAGTCAATGTAAATTGTAATAGCTAAAATTGAAAAGCAGTTTTTGGTCAGAAACACTATACTGTACTATAACACTAAGCTGTGTTTTTCAGCTGAAAGTGCCTCATGCTCACCATTGTGTGCATGCCATTTAAAAATAATCCATTCTTCTTCTTTTACTGTAAAGCGTACACTGAATGAAAATGCTATCTTTGTGAATTTCAGAAGTTCCAGAATTTTAACCATCAGAACTTGGGGGGGAGGAAGGGGAAATTCCAGAAATTCGCTGTAGTTGATAAGAAGGAGATGGTTAATGACAGGTAGGGTGTCACTGGAAATAATGCTGGAGTGACACTGAGGTCATGTTTTTAGTGGTAGCATCACAGATATGTTCTTTAAGTAAGCCATTGCTTTATACTGCTACAGTATAAAGAAGATTGGCTAGATTCTTACTGAGGAGGTTTCTTATTTGCTTGTTTCCTTACACCTGTATATAACTAGCATAGAACGTTTACATGATCGAAAAGCATGTGAAATGACTCAGCTCATGCACCTTAACCCTGACTTGTTAGCTACCATGTTTCAGTCCTGGGTCTCAACTTTGGCGGAAATTGCTAATTACATAGTTGGTTCATGATGTGGCTAAATGTCCACTAGGGATTAAGGCAAGATAACAAATCTCTTAGCTCATGACCTCAGACAGACATGAACATTGGCCTCCAGAGATGAAAGGCTAATACTCAGCCCCACTATTGCCATCTCCCCACTGTGAACTTGTCCTCAGTAAAATCAAGGGTTATCAATGCTGGGTTTTTTTTAATATTGGATATGTGTGAATACAGAGAAGCTACATGGCTAAGAAAAATAAGAAAATGTGAACCTAAAAACATGAAATAGGGAATAAGGAAAATTTATAAAGTTCAGTTATGGAAACACATGACTTTTCCATGTTTCTGACAATTCTGTGTAGTCAGAGGAATCTCAGACAACAATCAGTTCCTTTTACAGTTAAGAAGGAAAGAAAACACCCAAGCCAAATCCAGAAGTCTCACAGTATAATACTAAGCTTTTGAAACAAACAGAAAACGTGTTTTTTTAAGAATCCTTAATTCTGATTATAGGAATTACAGTGGATCTTCAGATTTCTTGCAGTGTGATGTTAATAAAAGTAACTGGTAAAACATGCTAAACAACGACAGGAAAAGATGTGAATGACATTTCCCTTTTTGGAGGTGGTTAACCTGGAGATACAAAACACAGTCATGGATATGACTAAGATCTTTGCTTACACGATGCCCATGACGTTAGCAATGAGTTCAGCAAAAAAATTTGGGAATTTTCACAGATGACATAGGTTTAGCAAACTTAGCAAAGTGTATTGTTTAAGATTAATTTGAGAACAAATTTTATAGTAACAGAAATAGGTAAATAAGAAAATTTTAGGTGATTAATTTCAATTTTCATCAAATTTATTCTGTTTCCCTTTTTAATGAAATAATTGTTTTAAAATATTTTAGCTTCTATGTTCCATGCAGAATTGATGACTCCGCTAATTTTTGAAGATGTTTATGCTTCATTTTAAAATTAGCAGTGAGCTAAACAAAAGGGATAATTCACCAGGACAGTTGGATTGGAGATGATGTAAGAGTTTGTAAGGAATTATATTCTAATGTATAGAATCTACCCAAGTGTTTTCACATAGCATGTGTTTTCCATGGTGCAGACGTACCACACAAGTCCCTTCTTGTGTTTGCATTTGTCAATGTGTGGATGTCCAGGAAAGGGAGGCCTGCAGGGAGCAATTGTTGAAATGAGCCTGATCTGATCCCAGGTCTGATCCTATTGCAGCACAGGGGAATATTGCTCCTTGTTTGGCATGAGGTAAGGCTGCAATTTAAACCAAAATAATGAGAATGCCCCTCATTTTTGCATTTAGAATGACTGTCATGAGAAAGACTGCTGTGAATAGTAGAAGAGCTTTAAGGTAGCTATTAAAAATTTTTATGTTGTGAGGTTGAGTGAGCTCTTTTGTAATTTAATAATGTTGCTAATCTTGCAAGTCACTTTTTAAAAATAAGCATAATTAGCAATTTGATCCTTAATTTATTATTTAGGAATTTATCTCTTGTAGTAGCAGAGAAAATAACTTCATTAAATATGAAGAGATCTTCTTGAAATGTTCAAAACATAATGACTGTGTTTCTAGGGTCTTTAGGATATTTGCCAAATCAAACCACTTCAACAGATCTGATTGCCATGGAAAGCAAGATTACAGACATTTCATATTTAATGTGAAGAATTTTGTATTAATTTTTAAATATACCTTTTTTCATTAAAAAGTCAATTGAGAAAATAATTTGTTTTCCTGTCAAGCACTGAAGAATGCCTAAAGGTAAATTCCTTACAAGGAAACCCTGTTTTGATACCCCAAAGTTTTGTGTCCCATTAAAATTACAAATTTTCAAAGAAATCCTATACGGATGCACTTATTTTTTCTTAATGGAGGACAGAGCCATCATTTCCTTGTAAAAATGAAATGAGCCTTGAGCAAGCATGTTAGTTGTGCTAACAAGTCCGTTTTGTTAATTCTTTTTTTTAACGGAAAATTCTGTGAAGATTGTGAAAATAAATCCATGCAGAAAGGATAGAGAGGTATCAGGCCTCAACAGAAAAGCATTTAACCATATGATTAAGTCTGTTTTTACATACTAGGATGTTTCTCATCCACCTCCTGCTTTATTTCAGGTCTATGATTTAATCCTTTAAAACTCAGCATATGGTTATTCTTCCTAATTCGTTCTGTAGCTGAAGCTTCTGAGGTATATATTTTGGCAATGTTTCATTTCCCTGTGATGCTGTTTCTGAAAATACGTGTTTTGCCAACACCTTTATGGTTTTTGCCTACTGTGTTCATAAATCTCACCGCACTTTGTATGACAAGTGGAAGTATAACATTTGAGATAGCACTCGCAAGGTGACTGAAGCTTCAGCACGCTTCTCTCCTCTAATGTGAGTTATGCTGTTGCGCACCATAGATGGCCCTTCATAACATCAGAAGTTGAGAGAAAGGTGTTTATAAGGTATCATAGAATGTTAGGGATTGGAAGGGACCTAGAAAGATCATCTAGTGCCACCCCCCTGCCAGAGCAGGATCACCTAGACCAGGTCACACAGCAATGCGTCCAGGTGGCTATTGAATGTCTCCAAAGAAGGAGACTCCACAGCCCTCCTGGGCAGCCTGTTCCAGTGCTCCGTCACCCTCACTGTAAAGAAGTTTTTCCTCATGTTAACACTAAACCTCCTGTGGTCCAACTTGCTCCCATTCCCTCTTGGCCTAACATTGAATGACACTGAGAAGAGCCTGGCTCTCTCCTCCTGACACTCACCCTTAACATATTTGTGAACATTAATCATAGAATGGTTTGGGTTGGAAGGGACCTCTGGAGGTTATCTAGTCCACCCCCCCTGCAGTGGGCAGGGACATCCCCAACTAGATCAGGTTGCTCAGAGCCCTATCAAGCTTCACCTTGAATGCCTCCAGGGACGGGGCCCCAACCACCTCCCTGGGCAACCTGTTCCAGTATGCCACTACCCTTGTGGTGAGGAACTTCTTTCTAATATCCAGTCTAAATCTACTCTTCTCCAATCTAAAACTATTGGCCCTTGTCCTTTCATTACAGGCCTTTTCAAACAGGCCCTCTCCAGCCTTCTTGTAAATTCCTTTTAGGTACCGGAAAGTCACTAGTAGGTGCCGTCTCAGCGTCCTCTTCTCCAGGCTGAAGAGAGACCCAGCAGATTCTGTTGTTTTAATGAGATACTATTCTGCTGGTATGTAAAATCGGCATGAATATTTATGAAGAAGGCACAAAATCTTCTTGCCCACTTTTGATTATATTGATGAAATAGTAATGAGATTTGGCTTGCCTGTGAAAAAGTTGCTTCTCTTGGGGTGAATTAGAAAAGACAAATTGTGCAGCACAGTTTAGCACACACCTTGTTTGTGTTTTTTATCTGAATAAGAAACTCTTTGCTTTGCAACTGAGACTATGGAGGAATACATTATAGTTGGGAAGATCCACTGTAGTTGCTGTACACCATCTGGAAGATAGGTGATAAGAAGGAAAGACATTTCAGACTGTGTTTAACTGCACAATACAAACACTGTAAGCATGTTGTGCTCTGGCCTTCTCTCTCACCAGAGGCTTGTTAAGCCAGGGCTAGTGCCTGCTCTTTAAGGCAGGGTGGCTGTTGTCCTGATGAGTCAGGGGGCAACCCACTGCTTGGCAGACCCAGTGGGTGATAAATGTCTAAAGCCCTCCAGGCTGACTACACATTTTTCATCATTAATCTGGCCTATTGTGAGCTGGTCATTCACATTGATTCTAACTAGAGGGCATCATCTGCTGTTAAGAGGGTGATGACTCGCTAAAAATGAAGGCCTGAAACTAATCAAATATAGTTAGAGCCTTTGCTGGCAGCTTGCTTGGATTGCTGTAGGGCACTAATAGGAAAGTAGCAGACATGTGGCTAGAACCCTTCAGGCACTGCATGGCTTGTATAGGAATGCAATGGTTTCCTTTGACAGAATGTCCTGTTATTATAGCTATTAGTGAGTCAAACATTGTTATGCAAAGTTCTTCTGTCTTTATTTTTTATTACTGTCTCTATCTCTATTTTTTCTGCCTGTTTTACGATTAAAAAAAATGCCAAAAAGAGGGGTGAATTTGGAACCAGAATGTAACACCCATCCTGTCAAGTTGAGATCAGGCTAAACAGTTGTGCTACAAAGAGAAGAGACTTCCTTCTGCAGAGATCTTTGTCTGCCTATGAAGATCATCTGCTTATCTTTCTTTCTATTTAGTTACTTATTTATCTAAGGGCTTCATTTCTTTTGTTTAAAAGTAACACATATGCCTGGCTTGATGCCTTATTCAGTGTTTGTCTTTAAATAGTTATAATTTGTTTGTATAGAATAAATCCAGCTGAGAATTAAAGGCTGAAGATCTGAGTAAATTATAGCCTCAAGTGAAATTACAGATTTTACAGAAATTATAGAAATTACAGAGTTAGTCTGTTTGTAAACAACTTGTCCCTGTTACAAAGTGGCAAAGTTCTCCCTTGTGGCTTTTTATCTTCATCTCACTGAGCGTGTCCCTTTGCTAAAAGTTCACATCACTAGCTGTTCCCCTTGGAGGTATTTAACATTGCTGGAAGAGAGCCCTTTTCAAGAACGTATCCATTGTTGGCAGCAGCCTTTCCAAGAGTCCACACTGCTGGGGGGCTCCCCAACCCTCCTGGGATTGTTTTCTGGGATTCTCCTGCTAAGAGTTCATGTGGGAAAACATCAGTATGTTTACTTGGTAGCTCATAAAGCTCATTGTTAAATGCCTTGCCCACAGAAAAAGGTTCATAAATATGCCAGGCAGTGTTCTACTTTGTTTTTATTACAAGACGTGTAAATGATGCCTAGTGGCAACTTTTCAGAATGTGAAGCTGTTGCTCTTTTTGAGCATTGATTTAGTCCTCTTGTAAGCAAGTTCAACTTCCAGGTCATGTTTTCTTAGAAAGCTATTTACACTACAGGACTAACCACTTCATTTTGGGAAGAATTGCTGAAAGTGCTAGTCCTGGCGATTCATTTAGGCATAATGCATTGATGAAGTGGTCTACTAAAAAAAAAACAAACAACAAACCTGAACAACAAAAAGTCTCCCCCAAAAGTACCAACAAAAACCAAAACAAAACCCAAGGCTGCTTTGTTCACAAAGTGAGACAGCTGTTGATTGGAGCTGAGGGGTGAGAGGAAATTCCCTGCTGCAGACTTTCTTAGCCTCAAACAATCTCATTGAGAGCAAGCTAATTGAGGAGTACCAAACCAGCTTTGTGACTGGAATCAGTGCACGCTGGGGAGGAGCTGTCAGGGAATTTGCTTCACAAATGCCCTACTGCTCTAAAGGAAAACATGAATATAGATGCAGCCTAAGGGTCAGATTTTTATAAGGATAGGATGGACTTAGATAACTAGCTCCCACTGAATTAATCTAAACTGCAAACTTTCTGCTAACGCGTAAATTTCAGTGCCTTTACCTGGGTTACTGCTTTGGCAACTGTTCACATATAGGATGAAAATGTCCTCTATGAAGGCTTTACTGCAGTTATGGATTTTACCTGGGAAAACACAAAGTAATTCAATTACTTAAGGGACTATTCACGTTTTTAAAAGTAAAAGCACATTCTTCTGTGCTACTTTGGATCATTTATTTTTGTGTCATGGCCATTCAGAAAATCCCTCATTTGAATAAAAAAGGTAAGAATAGTTGGCTCTTAGATATCAATTTCGGCTATGCATTGCTTTTCAGAATTCTAGATGTACCTTTTATGGAAATATTTGTTGTTTGCATAACAGGTATCCTGATAAAATATTTAAAGAATTTCTGTTGTGGTTTAGGCTTAGTGCTAGCTAAGCCTCACACACTGCCTGCCTGTGCACCTCCCTCCCAATCCAGTTATTGTTAGTCCAAATCAAAGAATATTCATGTTCTACACTGCTGGGTTTCTTCAACTACTCTCTTGGGTTTTGCTTGTTTATATTTTTCTGGCATTGTAGATGGCTGAGTACTTTTTAACATAGTTTGTGACATTTTGGTAACTTAATTCAGAGAATGTTACATGTATTTCTTGCCTATTCAGTGTCTTCAATTAATTGAGCTATTTTAATTTCTTGTACCCACAAGTAAATGAATGAAATATTACTTTGCTCACACATTCAGAGGCCAAGGAAAGATTTTACAAATAATATCAAAGAGAGAAGTCAGCCAACTGTGAAATTACTGATCATCTGGATTTTCACTCGAGTTTTGACTGTGAACTGGAATAAATGCGTTTTCTGCAATATACAGCACTTTTACCTCACAGTAGATCATACCAATTTGCTTCTGGTGATTACATGTCCATCTTACTGGAGCAGAAGTAGTGTACTGTATAGTTTGTAGCGTATTTTCCAGCGAACCTTCAGGAGAGGTTATATGGGGCAGGAGAGGGGAAAAGCCTTGTTCATGTATATTTGCCCTTGTTGTCCTTAAGAAAAATACTCTGAGGAAAGATTTCCCTTCTGAAAATAAAAATAAACACTTCATAGTGTTTTAATACAAATAGACGCTACAAAATTACTGTTGTATAATAAACTTACAGTAATGTATAATGAAATTATCTTTTGTTGAATGTTCAGGAGTACACTGCATGTATTAAATCTTAACTTCAGTGGCTGGTTGGGCAGGAATGAGCTTAGTCATCTAACAATGTCTACAGTCCTGCTGGTTGATCAGATAAGCAGAGCTAAGCCTTTCTTAAAGGAATTGGGCTTTAGGAAGTTATAAATAATGGAGCCTCAAGATCAATCTGTCATCATGCTTGTGGCAGTTTTTGACTGCCCTGTATTATATATGCAAAGGATGATTGACTATGTATATGATGAAAGGGAAGTTTATCAAAATATCTGTGACCCTGTAACAACAAATACTTCAAGGCTAATTTCAGAGTGAGAGTGGTATGTTTATAATGAAATGGGTGAGATACTGTAATATGGTCTCAGGATAGCATGGCACTTAAGTAAAAAACCAAAACAGTTTCCTTAAGAGGAGATTAACATTTTGTAGGCTGGAAGCTGCATCATTGTTATACAGAGGCTGCACTGTTTCCTTAGTGGCAAAGCTGCTTTAGAAAGCCCCTGTTGCTGATGGCTAAAAGAGATTAATGTGGGGCTTGGTTGGTTGATTATACTTTTTCTGCTGGATTATTTCTGCAGTTCAGAGGATAGCTTCATCAAGTCCCCAAACAGTTCCACTGGCAAAACTGGGGAAGCCAGGAAACTACAGCACAATTAAACAGAAGGACATTGTTGGGAAGTGTGATGGGAACTTTGGAAACTGGCACTGTGGGCAGAGAACATACAAGGTCAAATTACACTCTTATACAAAGTTAAGTAAATGCTCTAGTGTTTTTGTTATTCTGGAGCCCATATTGACGCACTTTGTACATGTTGCTGCTTGAAACAGTACAGAACTGATGACTGTAGGGCCACACTCTTTAGTTTTTAGTGCTATGTTTATTTTAGTGGCGTGTTTGTATTAAATTTGTAAGTTACATTCAGTTAAATATTACTTGATTTGATGAATTATAACCTCTTTAAGCAGGCCTTAGCTTTCTGTGCCTCCTTTCCAGTCTGTGACACACAGTGGGTTGGTTCTCCTTAGGCCCTCTACAGTATTCTGCATTCATTATTTGCTTTGTGTGGATAAAGAGAGGTTGTACAAACAGAGACAATACTCTTGCATACTCCTATTAAGCAATTGTGTCTGGTTCTGTGATGCTGGTGAGCCCTTCTCTTCTTGAGGGAGTTAGGAGTGGTTCTGTAGCACCATAGTGACTCTTAAAGGCTGCGGTAGGCTCTGGGGACTTTGCCCACGCGTTCTTTCCTGCTGCAGTGTTCACAAGAGATTGCCCCAGCTCACTGCCTCACGAGGAGGTCTGTGTTAGTATTGATCTCCTGGTGGAACTGATTCTGTGGCCATGTGCTACCCTGTCTGAGGCAAAATGAGCTGCCTTAGTTTGTACAGTTTAAGTTTTTGCTAATCTGACTTAATATGACTGAAAGCTCTTAGAGAACCATGATGTAGTTTGTACCCCTAGAATCAGAAAATCGGAGCTGTATAGCAGGGTGCAAACTTTCATTCCTTTGCGTAAGCAGGACTTCAGCCCAGTTGCAAAGTACTGATGACATGTTAGCCACAGTGTCCAGCTGAAACTATCCCCAAAAGCGAAAATGCAGCAACTTGGTCGCTTAATTAGTCAGTTCAGTGAGCATGAAGTGGGGATGTGCCAGAACCTCATGCCAGCAGTTGTTTCCTCATGTGGTCTTAAACTAGCTTTGTAATCTGCATGATCAGAGGAAGCATTTTTCCTGTCTGTGGAGTGTAGACAGAGAGATGCTCTAATGGTAGTTTTAGAGATAGTGACTCTAGGGGAAATGGCAGATTTCCTTCTGGCTGGACACATACATCATATTATGTGATATTTGGAACAGATAGATGTACTCATAAAGCTGCTTTTCAGGGACCTAGACAATTTAACGCCAAAGAAATGGGGAAAAAAAACCCCAACCAAACAAACCAAAAACCTTTGTTCCCTGTATCATAAACCTGCTGATGCTTGGATTTTGAGAGGTTCCATTTGTGCATAACATGTTAACATGTCATGTAAATTTGTTGTGTTTTAATCTATTCTCCTGTGTTTGCAGTAGAACAACAAAAGCTGCTATGTAATAATTTTTAGCACAGTGAGTGATAGGATATAATAGTTTTCTGTTTTAATTCCATTGTGATTATGTTCTTAGATGTTCAGTAGGTAGATATTGGTTATGTTAAAGCTGTTATCTTTCATGCTGTGTCTTTATATGACCATAACATCCATAGCTGGATGAAGGTCCAGGGCCACACATCTTGTAAAGTTTGTGTGTCTCGACGTAGCTGTGATGAATGAAAGGTCAATACATACAACTTTGTAGTATGTGTATATTGTGGCTAATGGAGCCAAAATGTCAGTGTTAGAGAGGAAATTTTAAGATAGTCATTCTGAGAAAGAAAATGTGAATTGCAGTGGAACATTCAGGCTGTGTGATGAACAGTACATTTCGCAGGTGTAGAACTAAGGAGTCCTGCTGTCTGTAGCACACAAACCTCAGGGGCAAAAAGGTGGTACAGCTTCTCATTGGCTTGTCAGAAGACAGGCTGTCTGTTCAGTTTCTGTATTGAGCAGGAAACACCAGGACTGTGTAAAATTGTGTGCCACACAATCTACCTCTTTTGAGTGTTCTTACCTCATGGTTTAGATTAAAAACCAGGCTTACTTAGGAGCTCTAAGGAAATAGCCTTAGCATCTTGCAAGATCTACATGTTTAGTCTTTGTCTTGCTTTCCACTCTGCCCCCTACTAGAGATTATATTTCCTACATTTTTCTCCTTTGTATTGTTCAGCTGGCTCAAGTGTACCATATTCCAGGTTCCAGAGAGGAACTTAGTTTGTGCACATGAACCTGAGGACTAACACCTGCACCTTCATGTCCTTCTTGGTCTTGAGCAGTGGGGAGCATTAATAAGTAACTTGACACAGGCAAGTAGTGGTGAAAGGTAGAATTTAGTCAGTTGTGTATAAACAATAATAAAACAAAACATTTCCTTCACCAGTTATATACACAGTTTAAATAAAAGTTTATTCCCTCCTCCCCCACCCTTTTCTACATTACTAGGCTTGTGACTGGTCTTAGACCAGACTTCGTAGTTTTTGTTTTGCCTTTTTTTGTTTTATTTCTGCCCAGAAAAGCCCCCTTTTATGGCTATTGTTACATTAAGTCTACCAGCTGAATTTTAATGCGCTATGAAAAAAAACCAAAAAACAGCTTAAACCCACCAGGCAGGCAAAGTTTGAAGAGTTATGTGATCTTTTGGAGGAACCTCGGTTTTTGCATCTCTGAGTTGAAACGTCTTTAAAGTATTTGATTTGCAAAAGGGAGATGATGAGTACTTTTGGAAAATTATGCCCTTTGAGAAAGAGGAGAATAGCAGCTGAGGAATCTAGACTGGTAAATTAAAGATTTCCAATATAAGCCATACTCTTACGAATGAAATCCTGTTATTCTTGCCCATGGTTGAAATTGATCTCTCTGTAAAAAGCCCACCCTTGACCTCTGCCATACTTTCCTTCCACTTGAATGCTATTTTGATATTTCAAGTGGAACTTAAGTGGTAGGGATGCATTGAGCAGTGCCCCTGCACAGTTTTAACAACAGGAAGAGTTTTATAATACAGCACAAAAGTAGAAGTTTAGTCCATGGAAGGACCCATGTATTGTCTTCTTTGAGCAATACAAATATGAAAAGGATTATGAAGAGTGCTTTTCCAAATACTGTTCTGTACAGACATGTGCAAATGTCATGATGAAAACAATTAAATGAGATCTAAATTCTCAGATCTAAATTCTCTCCACTTTTGAGAATGAAGCAGTAATAAAATGATTTCTAATGCGCACCAACATTATTGCATACTTGTGTCAAGATATTTGTTTAAAAATAAAGTCCACATGCTCTTTGTATGACTGCTCTTTAAATGTCCAGCAAAAGAAACCTGTTTTCTATTGATCAGAATGTGTTACCATCCAATTAGAAAATATATGAACTTGATCTTTGTGCAATAAGTATTCTCCTTAATTGGATACATATCCACATTACCAGCTGTAATGCCCAGGGAAAATCTAGTGTAGTAACAGATGACAGGCCAAGCAGTGAATTAATCCATGTGAAGAGTAAGCTAAGAGTTTCCTTTCTTCCTCTGAGGGGGCATTTAGCAGGACGGGATGGAGTGTTCTGCCTGAGCGGTCTGCAGGGATGCGAAAGGCCACACCTATGCTCCCTGGTTCCTTCTGCTGTGACACCCCCAGCCTGGTGTTCTCAGATGCACTGAAACTGCTCTCTGGCTAGAATTTGAAACATTTTTATTAAAGCTATTTAATTTAAAATGAGATTTTGGTGTTTCATGTATCATCTAAGTAGTCAAATAGTCTGACCAGATTTTAGCAATCTGACTTTGAGTGAGGTGCATAGTTACAGTGGTAGAGAGACGTCTGCAAACTTCAGTATATGGTAAATTGTTTATCACTTTTTCATTGCCTTTGACCTGCTAAATAGTCCACTCATGAAAGCCTATTAGTCTTGACCTAATTAATATTAATGGACCAAAGCTACTTATAATTTGGGTTTAAATGGGCAATCAATCTTACATTTGCTTGTGAATGGTGCAGGCCTTCCTGCTTTGTTCCCTACCTCAAGTCAGTATCTTGAGTCATCTGGGATTATTATTATATTTAAAAATAAACACCTGCCATGTTTGTCAGTATGGAATTTTAGTACTATATAGAAGTTTGAAATAGCATTGAGAAGAAATAACCAGCTATACCTGAAAAGGAGGGTCAAATGGCAAAAACAATTTTTCCAACACTTCTCAAGTTTGACAACAAAGTCAAGATGTAATACTTCAAGCTGATGATGCCATATTGTGACAATTAGCTTCATCTTTTTGTTTGGGGCAGTCACTTGGGTTCTCATTTTCAGACTTGAAGGTTTGTGGTTAGTGCCGGATACAGTAGATAAACAATCAAACATCTAGTTTTGAATGAAAACTGGATAACTGAGAAGCTCTCCAGTAGCAAGTCAAGAAAAGAAATAAATTGTGCTATTTTGTCATTCTGGTCAATGTTGTGCAACCAATTTCTAATAGATAGTTGTGTAATAGATAGTTGTGTGCATAGTGTTGACTTGTAATTAATTTCTTTTACATTTCACATGAAGAACAGAAGTGAGACTTTCTTCAGCTCCAAAATGCCAATGGAAGCTGACTCTCTACTGCCTGAAATTTTCATCATGACAGTCTCTTTATGATCCAGGCACTAGAAGACATAAACTGTTGTTCAGTCTCATACAGTCTAATAGAAGGAAAGAATGAAGATTATTTAGTGGCCATAAAAGCCTAAATTCTTGTTGATGTAGAAGAATTCTTTTATGGCATACAGAAATACATTTTTTTTCCAATTGATTGTGTTTAGGGTGTTTGATAATAGGGTAAATCTCCAAATTTTTCAAAATTCTGCACTTTTGGGGGTTTTTTTTCTTTTTTTTTTTTTTTTCATGGGGATGCTTATGATTCTGATAAGGGACTAAAATTTTCACTTCAGACATCATGGTGAAAACTCAATCACTCAAATTTTGAAATAATAAACAGTAATAAAATGATATTTTAGAGCTATTTTAACATATTCATTAAAAATGATAGTATTATAAATTACTGTAGAGAACACCATAACCCTTTGGGGGTTATGTTTTTCTTTAAATATATTATGTTTTAAAAGCATCTCACTCCATCATCATATTCTTGTAAATATCATTTAGTTCCTGTATAATGCATTGTGTTGTCAGATATTCTGTGCTATATTCTGGGTATATGCTATTTATATACTTCAACCACTTATTTGTGTAGGAGATGTATTAGAATAATTTTGCTGAATACAATGCATGATTAAAGGACAATGTCAAAGTAATTTTTCAAACTATTTTCCTTTTCCCCCATTGTTTATAACAGCTTTTTGGAAGAGTAATACTTCAGGCATGTTCATTTGAAATCAAATAATGTCTCAGAACATTTTCTAACTTGCATTGGCTAATTTTGGTGAGATAATGAAGAGAGATTAATATCTATTTCACTATTAAGACATTAATGAATTTTAAGTCCAAAGCACCCAGCTTCAGCCATTCATCTTTCCTAAGAGACGAATTATTGCATAACTTTCAATGCTCCAGAGTTTTATTAAATCTATAATGAGAATACTTGTTTAAACAGCAGCATTTTTATTTTAAATGGCTGGGGGCATAATCTGTTGAAGTATAAATAACTCTGCAGCTTGAGTGATGAGGAAGTTCTTAACATATTTTGATTAATAAAATCACATTCATAAATTAATAAAGTCACATTCAGAGCAACAGCCTACCTATGCTTCTGACTTTCCAGGAAAGGAGTAAGGGTAAATACTCTTATGCTTTCAGGAGTTTCACTCACTTCCTGTTTTTTAACTGGTTTTGTATCTACTGCCCACCCCATCATAAAATGTTGAACTGCTATAACCAAAATGAAAGGTGTGTTTTTCAAAGATCTCTTCACTCTGTACTGCTGGACCTTTTGCTATCTCTGGCCTCTGAATAGCACAGCTTCTGTTATCATTTTGCTACCAGATACAGAAATACAAGGTTACGCTTTTCAGAGGTTACTCTTTTCAGAGATACTCTTGTAACTTCAAGATGTCATAGCCAAGTAAATGTAAAGAGATTGGAGCCAGAGTGAGCTTTATGTTTTATGCATGTGTGTAGTCTCTTGCATGAAGGATCTTGATCCTTGACAGATGCCTCCAAGCTGTTGCCACAGTAGTAGGAAGTTGTTCCTGCAGATTCTGTAGAAACATTCATTGAATTTCTCTGAGCTGGGGAAAGCTATCAGGGCCTTCCTGGATCTGCTTCTCTCTTCTCTAACATTCTCGATGACAAGGGGAATGAGGGGTGTTAATGGGATAGTGGATTAGGTCTGGAGGGATTCATGTGGATTGCAACAGTTAGTCTCTATATTTTGTCCCTTTTGCCGAGAAATATGGTCTCAGGCTTATCTCTTTTTGCCCACCAATTGTATGTGGTTCAAGGTTTGTTTTGTGTGGTTTGGGGAAATTTTATTAAAGAAAAAGCTAATATAGATTGTTCACCTATTCCCATAATATAGTTTATCAGCATTATTTTGCTATTGTCACTGATTTTTCTCTATTTCTTTTTTCTTCTTTATCTAGCTGGGTGTTGTGGAACTCAAGCATACTACAATAAAAACTTAATCTGTTGTAGAATTGGCATTGACATCATTAATAAGTCAGTTCAGTCCCAATTTATTTTCTTTTTCCGAGTATGAGGGTCCGTTGCACTGCAGACATCTGGTGTTTTGGGCACTTAAAGCTGCAGTTCCCAGACAACTTTGTTATTTCTGTTTAAATATGCATGAAGTGTTGATTAGGTAATCTACTCAGTCAAAACAGCATGAAGTGTAATGCATTGCTGACCCCCTATTTTGCATTATTGGAGAGGAGTGGAGAAGTCTACTTATACTTGCAACTATGTAGCCAAGTTGCATTTTTTTATATATTCGAATCTTAGGAAGAGCAGAGATTATAAGAGGATGGAATATTTGTAATAAGTAGTTTCATTTATTCATACATTTTACTTATTTGGCACTAAAGATGATATGACATGAATCTTTTATGGCACAATTTCGGTTTTAGGGATAAAAGAATGCAATAAGTTAACTTGGCAAGCTACAGACCTTACTGTGCAACTTGTGCAAAACACACCATAAAAAAAGTACCTGGACCTTTCCTGGCCTTCAGTCTGGAGAGCTGCAAGAACCTGAAGACTCTCTAGATGTAGTTTGGCTTCTGGTGTTGGAGAAAGCAGTTTTAGTATCACTGTGACTTCGGGGGCCCCTGGAGATCATTTTGACAGTGATAGCAAGAGCAGCATTTCACTCAGACTTTCTCCTCATTCAGAAGGGTCTGCAATAGTGTGTTGGCAAGCAACTAAGACTGCCAGCTCTGCCATGCTCCAAGATAATCCTCAGTCAACTAGCTAAAGTAGTTTAGGGATTGAATTGCTGCTGCTGGACTCCCATGGAACAGAAGCCTCTTGGGATGGCATTGCACACAATTTGTATTTAATGTAAAAAAGGCTCTGGGTTTATGGTCAAGCCGTGGCAGTTTACCTGCCATGTTAACATACCCCTTTCAGTGGAAATTACAGCCTGTGTCAAATAAATGAATAATGTCTTTTGAGTTGATTTTTTTCTTCTCTTTTTTTTTTTTTTTTTCTTCTTGTGGACAAGTTAAAGGGGAAAGTGATTTCATAAGTGTTTTCAGAAATCAGTCATTTGCCATCTCTGTGAGTATTTTGAGTTAGCAGAATTGGCCTTGCCTAGTCTTGATATGTTTCTGGATTTCTCTGCTGTAATTACAGGAGGGAGACCACTTGCAGAACCTGTAAAATGAGAATTTTCTATAAGCTTTGCCATTTGGTTTTCTAAGTCTGAAATGAGATTGACTGTTCTCATTCTATTTGTTTTTGTTTGTTCTTAACTTTACAATAGGAAGTGTTGCTCTAATGACAGATGTGATTTAAAAGGTGCAGACTTGTCTTCCTGCTGATTACTATTTTTTAATAGGCACTTAATCCCTGTGAAAAGTGCTGGATTGTGACAGCAATTGAAGGCAAATTCCTGTATTTTCCTGCATAAGTTGTACAGCAGTGGACAGTGACAAGACATGTCTCTTATGAGTATGCCTGAACCCTGACCCAGAGAGATCACCTTTAGAGATGAGTCTCTGTGCCCATTCGATCCTTGACCTCCCTGCCAGGACTCTATCCATGTTGCCAATTTATGATGTAGACCTTAGGCTGAGAGTACCAGCTCATTTCAAGTTGACTACAAAACCAGTTGTGAATGATGGCAACCTGATAATGACCTGGATGTGCTTTCAAGCCAGTGGTCACTGGGGAAAGGCTCCCATCCTATTACAGATCTTTTGAGCCATCTAGCTTGCAGAGCGAGTACACTTCATTGTCAGAAGATACTTTCTGTGTTCATTTTTATAACGTCTTCAATGCAATGGTTTTATGTATCAGGGAAGAAAAAATCAAAATTGCAGGGATTGTTTTAACACTGGTAGTTTGCAAATTTAGCATTTTTAACAATGGGGATAATAGTATATGAGTGTTAATATGGTTCTCTATGAATATATGTGTACATGTGTATTCTAAATATGCACAAATACAAGACCACATGAGTTAGTATTCTGCAACTAATTTATTAAATGCTCATTATAGATTGGTAGTCCCTATTCTTAATCTTTGCATACTAGGTGACACGAAAACTCTTGTAGCACTGATTTTAAATATTTTCAGTAAATTTCTTAGGCACACAGAAAAAGGCAACTTTAGAGTGATTATTCAGTCTATCTTTCTTGTTTTATTACTATTATCCTCCTTTACATTAGGAGGAATGAGAGCCAACTAATGCATGGCAATTTTTAATGTGAGATTTTTCTCTCCTGTATCTTTCCTTTAATAATTGGTTCATGTCCATGTATTTTTTCTTTTTACAAACCATAATGGTGTCAGAGCCCTTTTCCTCTTTCCTGTTCTGAAGAATTTGAATAACATTGCTCATTTGGAACCTGCCTTAACCTCAGCAATATGCTTAGGCTATTTGAATTCTTGTTCTCTTTTTTACTCTTTGTTATTCACTGTAAAATTTGTTTAATGCTGCTGTAGCCATGCATTACTAGTCAACCTTATATATAAATTCCATAATAAATTAAATAAAGCTCTGTATGGGTCAGCTTAGACTGGCCCGATTAAAAAATGATTTACTGAAGAGATAGAGGTAGGAGGATGGTAGAACGTGCTTCTAAATCAATTATGAGTCCATTCACTGTTGGCCTATTGTGTGTAATAGTGTATTAAAATGCATTCTATATTGTTAAAAAAAAATTGACTCTTTCATTGAAACTGAATTAACATTTGCAAGCGCATAATAGTGTTTGGAAAGCTATAAACATTTAAATTCAATCCCTCCTTGCAGGCTAAGTGTATACAACTAGAATTGTAATATCCAGATAAGTCTTTATGTTGTGCTCATTTCATTATTATGGCAAGATATTCACCATAGTAAAGGTAAGATTGGATCAACACTTACATTTATAAACCCTTAGTTATGAGGAGAAAGAAGCACCATTGAACTGTAAAACTGAAGTTCATTTTGAATGGAAAATTAGTGTCTCTGTGTACATGTATTAGAGCACATGTGCACACATACGTATAAAACCCCCATATAATACTCATTGCTGAACTTTTGAAAAATCTGCTTAGAGAAATTGTTTCAGTCCGAGTGCATTGGCTGGTCCTACGAAACAGTATCTGCTATCCTTTGTGTCACAAGATCCACAGTCATTATCCTCAGGTTCAAAATCTTCCTGCCTGGGCACATCTTAAGTTCATCTTACTCCTCTTTTCCTTGTGAAGGAGGAGAGGCAGGGTGTAATCAAACAGGTTGTCTGTTCTTGACAAGCTGGACATGAAGGCCGTGTCCATGCTTGCAGCTTGGCACAGATCCTGTCATCTGAGAGCCATGTTCTTCCTGTCCCTCAGGTATTTCAGAAGGTATCAGTTCTTGCCAGAGACTTCCTGCAAAGAATTGCCATCACATTAGGTGACTTTGATGCATCAAATGTACTGAATTCACATGGAGCAGACTTGCATCTTGGTACTCCTAAGGTGGCACCGAGACTGGCAAGGGATGTAATGGAGTTCTGTTCCTCTAGAGCATTCCCCTGCTGGGACTAATACTGTCTTTAGTGAGATTTCCTTACTTCAAATTCAGCTAATTAATTTTTATGGGATAAATTTAAAAGGACCTGAAACTACATTTTTCATTTCAGTTTTACTTACATTTGTACTTGCTTCTGTTTCCAGTATAGCAAAATTAAAAAGAGCAGCTCCTACAGGAAACAGACCAAACAATGTCATCTGCAGAGTCTGAGGGTTTTAAAGAAGTTGCATTGTATTTTTTCATAGACTGAATACTGTGGCTCATGTTTAGTCCTCTTGTCATCTTTATAAACTGAATTTGCTTTTTTTGTGTATTAACTTGGTTCTTTGAATGAATACCTCTGTGCCTACACACACTAGCACTTATGTGTATAAATCCATATCAAGCAGCTGTTTTTTAATCTGAAGCAAATAGTTTTAAAACAGTGCTTCTTTTCTGTCAATACTGATCTGTGGTAGCTCCCAATGCAAGAACTGAACTTGTACACTTGTAAACCATTTGGCAAGATACACAAGCAATAGGTGATAATCTTTTGTGATTTGGAAAGCAGATAGTGAGCACCATGCATAAGGTTTTATGGTGTCTAGTGTTCATACCAGAGTTTCCAGAAGTGCACGACCAATTCTTTCAGCCTTTAAATTTTGCCTAAATTTGTTCTGAAAGAGTGTAATTCAGGTTGACATGTAGGATGTTAGCAGAAACCTGTGAGAATTACCTAAGCATTTTTGTTACCCATGAGGGACAGAGACCTGAGCTAGCACGAAGATTCATTTATTTGTCATCTCTGAAGAAATTTAGCCCTTCAGTTCTCTGAATCAATCAGTTGAAGCATAAATTCACTAGTGATTATCTCTAAAACAAAGAGAAACATACATTGCTTTATATGTGCTTTTCAAGAAAAATACAGTTCTATGAGTACCATTATGGCTCACCCTCCATTTGAAATGTAGATAAACACTGGCTCTGCATCTAGAGGGAAATGGGTTTTTCTGTCTTTTTCTTGTGACTGGGAGAAATTTATGTGAAGAGGAATATGAGAGTCTACCAAAGTCTTTAGACTGTGGAAAAGTATGTTAAGGTTTCAGGTTGATTTTTCTGTAATTTTATGGTAGTCATGATGTGGCCTCATCTTTTCTACAAACTTACAGGACAATTTAAAAAAAAAATCATTTAAATGTATACATTGCTTTTCCACTGTAAGACAAAGTAAAGTTATGACAGATTTTGGTAGGTTAGTTACGATCTGATACTCAAAAAAAATGTGAATGTTTAACCTCGCTTCAGGCCTCAGGTTCATGTGCCATGCAGGGACTATCCAAATGCAATAATTGCTTTGTCTGGCAAATAGATTGTCTCATAAGAGGACTGAACTGTATTAAGTGATTTTCCCCTGGTGATTGGAAGTATCTCTCTCCACTGGTTCAGGTAATTCTAAGGTTGTGCCTTCATTCTTTCATGCTAGACTGCTTTTCCAATAAAATAAAAAAATGTAGAACCTGCTACACAAATGTAATGTTAACCTAGATTTCTCTGAGGACAAAGGTGAGTGCTTACAGGGCTTGCCAAAAGCAGAGAGGGGAATTATATTCAAAGGATATTAAAGATAGAATTGGATGCATGGGACTGTAGAAAGCTGAAAGGTGCAGATTGGAGTGTATAAATTTTATATTAGTATGTTTCTATGAAACTCCTTGAGGCAAACCTTAACAGACTTTTTAAATACTTAAATACTACTTTCTTTTCACTATCAGATATAATTTGAGCTAATGGGTTTCTGGGGTAGCAAAATAGGATCATAGGCATTGAAAAGCAGAAGCATGAAGACTGTCATAGAGCAGGTTTATACATTTCTATGCATTGTTTTAGGTCAGTACTTGAGCAGGGCTGTGCCTGTCCAAACTACGTGTGTACGGTGAACAAAATGAAAAGCAGCAGCAGTTTTGGTGCAGTGAGAAGCTCACTTTCTTGTTTAAATCCTGAAGTGATATGTCAGGCCCTGCAGTTTTTGACATGGAACAATCAGGAACGCTCAGAGGCACAGCTGGATTTTTCTGTATTACTGTACATATGTTAAAATTATGTGTCTAAATATTGAAATACACTTCATGCCTAGCAAACCATCATATTCAGCAGAGAAGCTGCTTTCATTACAGCTAAATGGGGTGCAATCTGGATGTATATTTGCTGTGGTAGTGGAATAAATGTACACATCTGGAGAGATGTTAGGGGTAGTACTTCTGGTGAGGGAAGGAGGGAGAACATCACTATCTATTTTACAAACATCTCATGCGCAATTATGCAACTTGTGCTCAGTTGCATTGCAGCTTACATGTATTCTGGATATTTGGTGCTTCATTTTACTGCAGGGTCTCTGAGTGCAGTAGAACTGCGGGGTCCTTGTTACACAAAGGTGCCCCAAAATCTAATTAAACATAATTAAAAATATGTACTTTGAAACTATCACAGAAATTGTTTTGAAAAACGGAGGGGGGAACAATTATTGCTGCAGTATACCATATCAAATAGATTCTCTCTGTAAATTTGGTATTGTATTTGAACTCAAAGATAACAGCTAGAGAAGAATTTAATAATGAAAAATGTGTAGTACTTCTGAGACCCCTGATCATTTTCAATCCTTGGAAGAGAAAACACATATTGTGTTGTTCTAAATAAGAAAAACGTATTTCACTGATGTGACTGCGTGGGAACCAGTGAAGCTTCACAGGTGAGCAAAGACAAGAAGGCTGTTCAGATGATAGCACTGCTTTACAGATGATAAAGCCAGATCTAGCAGTAGCAGTTGGGGTTAGGCTTTTGGGAAGTATTTTTGCCTTGATATTTTTCTGTGTCAGAAAAGCTAACCTGGCTTCACAGAATGTTGTCCTCACGCCTGCTAAGGAGGAGAATTAGTGGGCTTTGGAGAAATACCTGTCTGGACTCTGACAGTAAGAAGTGTGATCATAGGACAGCACCTGCAAGGAAGCAATGGGGAGGGAGGTGGAAAAGGCCTGAAAAAGTCCTCTTGTTAAGGCTTATGTTCAAATGCAAAGAGACTATCCCCTCTCAGCAGCTGCATGTTCTTTTTGTGTATGTACCAAAGGGTCTGCAGTTTTCTTAATATTTATGCTTCAGTATTTCTTCTTCTGGTGTAAATGATCATCAGTCATTGATGTTATGGGCCAATTGTAACATTGTCTTCATTACACAGAAGTACTTTTCTAGCTGTGATGGTTCAGGGTAGAGGTGAGTTTGTAAAGTGGCAATGGATTTTAGTAAACTACCTAATATGACTCAGATAAACATACATGCTTTATAAGCATATAATAGCAGCTCTGTGAACAGCAAGATGAGCGTTCTCGTTCTTTGTAAAAAAGGTTTGTGTTTTAGTGCACAGAGACTTACTTGTTTATTGAAAACTTTTTCTGCCTACTGTAGGGAAGGAAGATTTCATTGCTTATGGGTTGCTGTTCAGCATCACAGGTGATGTTGCTCAGCAGCCATTAATATAGCTTTATCTGTAATTAGCGATGGTCTAAAACCTTTCTGGCCATATGGAAAATAAGTTAGATCCTGTCATAACAGGAAAATAATTATTGGATGTAGTATAAATATCCAAACATGATAAATAATGGTTACCTCAGCAATCCTCAGCTGGATAGAAGTAGCATCTGCCTTCACTTTCTGAATATCACACATGATTAATCTGGAGACAGCAAAGCACTTTCTCAGCTGTGCTGTCTCCACTGGGCAAGCCTGACCACGCAGGTAGTCCCATGAAAGCAGCAGAAGCGGGAAGAGTCATAGAATCATAGAATGTTAGGGGTTGGAAGGGACCTAGAAAGATCATATAGTCCAACCCCCCTGCCAGAGCAGGATCACCTAGGTGAGGTCACACAGGAACGTGTCCAGGTGGGTCTTACATATCTCCAGAGAAGGCCTGAAGCCTTCTCTTACCCTTAAGCTCTGCAGTGGCGTCTCTGAATCAGAAGTTTTCATCCAGAGGTTTTTTAAGGGATTGAGGTGAGGTGAAAATGTAGCATTGACTGAAAGTATTCAGTTTGCTCTTACAATTTTGTTTGTGGAAAGTGCATCTAAACAAAGTTGTGTTTTATTCTTCTGAGAATTTCTATGATACTTCTTATGTGCCTGCTTGCACTGTGGAGCTTGCCTGCTGTTGTTCACTATCAGGTCACCTATACAGATACTCTGACCCTCTAGATATGTTCAGACATGTGACCTGACAAAACTGTTCAAATCTGAGTTGAAAATCCAGAGCTGACTGTTGAGTGCAAAGCACATCACAAGTTTCTGTTGAACCAAACCACCAGGTGGGGGTTGATGTTGTCACTACACCAGCATCCCCCCCTGCCCCCCCAAAATATTAGTATTTGTGGATACTTATTTGATAACAAAAAGAGAAAGTAATGTGCGTGTGCATGTGTGTTCAACAGGAGGAAAAACAGGGGAACCACCACCAATCCTGAGGGAAATTCACTGATAAAGGTAGAGAACTGAAGTTCTCCTTTCACTGTTCCTGTGGAGGCTTTTGAATAATGCTAACCTGCTATCTCTGGTTTTCTTGTATTTGTGAAGTGTATGTAAATGTTTTACTCCTATGTGAAATGAATGGCAGTAGCATAGTGATCCAGCGTGTGCTGAAATTACTCTGTAAGCTTAGTACTAAACCTGACTTAAGAGACCAAAACAGAACTGTGTCACTAGAGAATTGATTTATGTATTTATATTTTTTAATTTCATATGTTCTCAAATATCTGTACATAGATATAATTTGTTAGTAAAATATCTTCCCTCCTGCCTTCTCCCTGTCAGACCAACCAAAAAAAACCCAACAAGAAAAAAAACAACCAAAAAAACCCCACAAACCTTTGAGTTTCCTGTAGTTTTCTGCATGCTTATTTACTACTTAAAATCAGCTTATCTGGCTTGAGGTCCATTAGCTTCCCTAGAGCTTTGGGACTTTGCCCTTTACCTCTGAAAATTAAATATTTAATATTGCTTTGTCTGTGCTTACTTTGAAAAGCATTCATCCTTCATTTGGATACCGTATCAAAATTTGTTGGGAAGCAACAGCTAATGTTGCCAGCTGAAATCAAACCTGACCCTCTCATTCCCTTTCTACCCTCAGGGGCTCTGTGGGTGTTACCATCTCAAGAATGCCTGGGGTTGCTCATGATAAAATGAGGTGAAATTAGGATCCTAGTAGAAAAGCAGTCTGATATCCTAAGTAGTAATGTAGAAAAGAACCCCTCGTGTTATTCTGCTGGAAGTGAGTTCCTTCTTCTTGAGCAATCACTGCAAAATTAACATTATGTCTATATGACTAAAAGGCATATACTAGGCAAGTCAGTTGAAATAAATATATAGAAAGCATTTTTCTTAAGAGCTTTGTTTGGAATGAACAATGCACATACATAGTGTTTATCTTGCCAGTTAAAAATGTGGAACGTGTAAGACAATTGAGATGGAAACAGACATGGAAACAGGATGTGTGTGGTTTTAATATTGTATTTTCAATTACATTTTTTTGCTACCTTTTTATATCTCTCCCTAGTTCTTATGGTGACCTACCTCAGTGCTTTGCCCATGAATCATCCTTCCTGGGATTAAATGTAGTGAATTTATTTCAAAAGATGCATAGTCAGTGGACAACTTGCTCATAATATGGTAAAGATTCAATTCATGTCAGCACTGAGGATACCTTGTAAACTCTAGGGCTTTAAACTGAGAATGGTTTGAACAGGCTATCCAAATGTTTAGTTTTGACATATCAGCATTGGTATAAACTTCACAGTCATCCCAGTTTTCAACTATTTTGTTAAAGTCTTGTTCAGAGATTTTAACCGTGCATGTTATATGCCTTTGGAGACAAATGTTTACATATTCTGAGACCTTGTTGTAAGTTATTAAATAAAATACTGGGTTTTTTATTGGTTTGGTAGTTGAAAGATGCCTTTGTATCCATTCAATAATTATGTGCATGTTTGTTTTAGAATTAAAGAACAAAACTGCAACAAAGCAAAGCACTTCTTACAGTTTTGTTCTATATGAATTCTGCTATTGATTGATTAAAGTTAATTGGTGAAATTAAGATTGGTGGAGGCATCAAGAAAGAACATTTTTTTCTTTGTAGCACAGAAGGAATACATACTGATATAATGCTAATATTTTCTCAAAGCTCATAATGAGGTTTTAACAAGTATTTTAAATGACATAAGGTACTCCTGGGAAACAAGGAGGTAACGTTGTGTTGATTACAGATGGACACTGTACACTTCTATGGTTTCAGATTAGTTCAGGTGCCCCTGAATTACTGTGTGATGAGTGCTAATGTTATTTAAGAAGTTGGGAATATTTTAAGGCTGTGAGGTTGTTTTAATGTTTAAATTCATTTATTACACCAATCTACATTGTTAGAAACTTTCATGTTTCTCTGTGTGTGTTGGTTGTTGGTTGTATTGTGAGTTCACCACACATCTCATGTAAAAGTTTTATGTCAATATTTAATAGTGGAAAGATAAGATTTCAAAGTATTTGACTTATTCTTCACTGGAACTAAAAGAGGAAAGGTGATGGTGTGTCCTTACCCAGGGCTGGGAATAGCTCAAATATGCTAGGACATTTTCTTCCCTGTAGTATTTTGATTACAGTGGAAGACTTTCACAGAATCACAGAATGGTTTGGGTTGGAAGGGACCTCTGGAGGTCATCTAGTGCAACCCCCCTGCAGTGGGTAGGGACATCCCCAACTACACCCTACGGCAACGCGGTATTCCCAGGTGGTCTTCCATCAGATGAGATCGAGCCTTCTCTGGGTGGTATGGTGGTTCTCACGTTTCTCTGGTGATAGAGCTACCACAAGGAATGAGAGCTTCTTGTACCCTCTGGGGATGACCAGAGTGCCAACCACGGCCACACTGACTTCTGTGCTTAACAGCAAAAACTGGAGAGTGGAAGAATAGGCCACAACTTATATTAGTCTCATAGGTTCTTCAGTTTGTGTGCCTGTAGTATTTTTGACCATTTAGGGAAGAAGACTCTGTGGGCATTCACTTGTGCATTATGTTGTTTTACCCTTTCTGTCTCAGGCAAAATGTAATGGCTTCTTAAAGACTTCATAGATGTTACCTATTTTCCATGGCTGAAATTTTATCTGGTTTGTGTGATGTATCCTTAAAAACAAAAGTTAATTGATTTAGACAGGTGCTCTTAAAGTGAAATCTTCAATTTTGTCCTCCAGTGAAAAGCAAAATATTTTATTATATGCTGGAACGTATTTTTGCCAGTGCAAGCTGCTTAGGTACCTAAATCCTGCTCTGGAAAGATGGTCTTTGTAGTAAATTTGCTATAGCTGCTGGGCTGGGTTTTTTTTTAACCTTTTATAATTATATTTTCAGTAACTGGTGATTAGCACTTGTCAGTTGATATGGAGTGATACATTCAGTGGAAACATGTCCAAAGTTGAAGATCACTTGGCTGAAGAGCCTTCTGTAAGGGCATAACATTTTCTCAGGGACCCAGAAATCTGGGCCGATGATGATGGAGAGTTGGAAGGGATGCTCCCAGTAGTGCACTGAATCTACTACAACAGTTTTGCTGGAGACCAGGGCATCTTTCCCCTTTATTCCTAGAGACTCTTGTAGTTACAGGACTTGGTCTTACCAACTGTGGGACTTTAACTGAGCAGCTATTAAACATCAGGTTTTCAGTTTGTCTGTCTGTCTTTTTTTGAAATGGTGGTTACTCCCCAATATGCTCCTTGGCTTCGTTTCCCATTACTTACTCATACTTGGGTTTGATGTGCTTTTCAAATATTGGGCCTCATCATCTAAACAGACTTGTAGTTAGTTACATTTAACCCTTGAAACTGATATGCAATATTAACTCATGGTGGCATTTGAGTTTACAAATTGGAATAAGAAATAGGAATGATAACTGTTGTATTATGGGGGAAAGTTTGTCTTAATCGTGGTTTTGGTGTGGTGAATTATACAAGTAAGAATATACTTAAGGAAAAAACAAATATCAAAATTTAGTAAGTGAACAAGAATACCATATTGCCTTCTCAAAAAGTGCTTCAAGATAAATTTGGGGAAAATGAGATCATGACTTCAAGCAGCGTAATGTTTCTAGTTTATTAATATGCCAAGTAACATGTCAAAACAAGGAATCAAATGCAATTTGCCAGTTTGTTCCTACAAAAACCAAATACAATGCTCCACACAATGCAGTCGGAATTTTAATTTGATCTTGTCCCTCTAAATTGAAGTCAGCTATCAAGTTTCCAAGTAAATTTAATACCTTATAAATGTGATTGATTGCTAATGTGGTAATCCAGTTAGCTGCTGGAATGTTTAATAGCTAGTGAATCCATTTAGAGAAGAATAAGGATCTTGAAGTTAAGACACTGGAGTATTTTCAAGAGGTCTAATTTAAATTCTTAGGTTTGACATAAATTTGGGATAAATCTCCTTCTGTGTGCCTCTCTTGATGAAATGGGGAGTTCTGTTTCCTTCTCTATGTGGTGGGCATGAACACATAAATGATATGATCCCATCAACAAAGATATAAGGCATCAGGTTCTACAATAGGGTTTTCCTTATATTTTAGAAAGATGAAGCAGACAAATGTTACATGCAGCTTGTGTGTTATTTTAAAATATTTCAACTGAGGAGAAAAATGAGAAACGCTTCCCAGCTTGATGTCTCAGCTCACATATCTGTCTGTTTAGGATGGTAATTGTAGTTTTGAGTCCAGTCAGAGGTTTAACAGCTTTTGGTACTGCTAGTTTCACACTTAAGTTACAGCATCTCATTTGTATTCCACTCCCTCACTAACAACATATCTTTACATTTAAAATGTTCTTTTGCTTGTACTCACACATACAAGAGACTAGTGATTGTAGCTTTTATCCTTTTCCTCTGAAAAAGGTGAGTGTCAAATGAGTTCTGTGACAATTGATGTCAGACTTGAGCCTTTCTTTTTTCCTCATTAGACAAATCCATCCCACTTATTACCTACATAAAACAAACAAACAAAAGCCACAAAAACCCCTGCATGATGTTAGTGCATAAAAGCACGCAAAGACAATGCTGGTGTGACATCTAATTAAAGCCAGTTACTTTAATGCTGAGAAACAAACAAAAATCTTTAAAGTACCTGAAAAATCGGAGTTTTATGAAGGCAACACAGAATTGCATAAGACTTGTTCAAGGGACAGCTTCAAGGATTTATGGAGTGCAAAGGAATACAAATGACTTCCTGGAGGAAAGCTGTATTATTATGGCTCCCAAATGACAAGTCATTGTTACCTTGGTGCTGGGAGACTTACTATAGTTGCAAAGCAGCTAGAGGTGACTTTTCAGCATATTTTACTAGGCTGAAAACAGAGTATTTTAGATCAGTCAGATTCCCCAAATTCCTTTGCAGATGATCCTTCTACCTGATCGGCTGGATAAGTCCTTCAGACTACTATTCAGCCTCATCAGACAGCTGTGGTATCATTTGTATTGCATGTAGAAAAAGTGAATAATAATATTTAATTTTTATATAAGGGTTATTTTGCCTTAATACAAATGTTAATAGCCACGCAAAAGCCGTGTTAGGAAGAGATTGTACATGTAGATTGCTTATTTGCAATCTGATATGAGTGCAAGTTTTAACTGTATGTTTTAAAGTATAGATGTATTAATCTAAAGCCTTCACATACTGCTAAATCACCTTCCTTTATTACCAGGAGACCTTATGGTATACACAGATACTTTACAAAGCCCTGTCATATACCATGCAATGATTTGTAGAGTTGTTTTATTTAATATTTTAAACATAAGCCTTTTCATTTGCAGTCTCTTTTGATCTTCTCAACACTTCTGCTTTATGAGTGTATGTGTACAAAGACATGCTGGGCTCCTGTTTCAATGAAGCCTAGTCACATACTAGGCTACAGAGTAAAGTATAGTGAGCAGGCTGAGGGAGATAATTATTATCCACAACTGCTCATCTACAAGATGAGAAGACTAAGGGGAAACCGAATTGTTGTCTTTGACTACCTGGTGGATGACTGGAGAGGAGTCCTGTTCTCCTTTGAGGTGTGTGGCAAAAGGTCTGGAGGCAATGATCACAGGTCACGGAAAGGAACTTTTTTCATAGTGAGAGTGGAGATTTGTGACATGGACACTGATGAGCAGAGGTGGGGTAGTATTCCCTTTCCTGGGTTAGTCAAAACCCCTTTGGAAGTGATTGTGAGCAAAATGGCTCCTATTTGGGGGTTATTCCTGCTTTGAGAAGAGGGTCGCACCAGGTCACCTCCAGAATGCATTGCCACAGAAATTTTTCTGATTCTGAGATGTGTATGTATATATATATATCAGTGAAGGAGTATGTATTGCCTTATGGTTTGATATTGGCACAGCCTCTCAGGATTTTAAACATACATAGGTTAAGTAGAATTTGGAAGAAGTGGCATTTGCTTCAGGAAAAAATAAAAGTAACTTCATATAAGGAACTGAAGAAATGCTCTAAAGTGGCAGCAAGATGTCATGTGTTTGGCAGTTAGAGATAACATTTAGGCCTTGTGGGAATAGATTCCCTTTCCCCCTCCTCCTGCTCTGTTTTGCTTCTAGAGCATGATTTTGGCAACAGAAAATGTCATTCTATGCATCATGTAACACTTTGGTTACAGTTCCTAAAATAGGATTCAGATGAGGGTACAGTCAGCATTTGAAACCAGTTAGTGTACATGGAGAGCAGACACAAAAGGCTTCTGCTGAAAAAGATGAACCCATTGCTGTTTCACTTTCAGAGCATGTTGGAAGAGCTGCAATCACTGACATTTTTGGGGCAGTTCCTGAGAAATCAGTTGTCTTGCACTGTTATTGCCACATCAACATTGACACAGTTTGTTTGTGCAGAAGTGTTGTCAAAATGAAATCATTTGTTTTAAATCAGTCCTGTTTTATTTCAAAAGTGAAGGGAGGTTTTGACATGTATTTTGCAAAACCAAAGGAGTTAATGTTTAGAAGGCAAAGCAGTAGAAAAAGGGAGGTAGAGCATGTTGCAGACATGAAGAAGCTGTTTGTAAAATACATACAAAAGCCTAGGAATGAATAAAGAGTCTCTTGTCAGTAAGTTCATGACCTTCTAACCCTCTCGTGACTTTAAAAATCAAGCATGGCACAAATGACAACAGAGACCATGTTCACTATAGGCACCTACTGGTCCACAGTTTTGAAGCAGGAAGCAAGATGTGACTTTATGAACATCATGCCTCTTTTGGGGTTTGAAGGACATGCAAACACAGGGATGTAGAGCACAGTGATGCAAGAGGTTTAGTTAGGCATGTATGAGCTTTTTCTAGATATTTGTAGAGCAATGTAGTAACCTTTAATAAGCCCTGGGAAGGAAACAAGATCTCCCGAGTGAGGATGGCCCAGCTATATACAGCTGCAGGCTAAATCCTACAAATAATTCAACAAATGCTTGACTTGATCTACATGTTAAATTTCTGCTGGAATTGTCCCACTGCACATATGTTTATTATAAGCATTCAGGCAGTATACCTTGTACCTGAGATGGTAGGAGCAACCCTTATGGTATCAAGTGTTATTTAAGAAATATATGTAAGACTATAAGGAAAATGATGATTTTGTTGACCTTGGAGACAAAATCTGATTGATTTTACAGCATGGAGGATTCCACCTTATGTTGGGGAATTTCAAAGCAACTTATGTGATTTACAGGCCTGAATTTCAGTGTGGTTCAGTGGAAGCTGCCTTAATATGCCTTGACAATAGTAACCCATATCCTAATCTGTATATATTATGATGTGCAGTTAAGTTTGAAAGTAAAATAATAAATGGTGTCTTTATCTGTGAACATTTTAACTGTGTTTTTTCAACAGTCTTTCCATTCAACTTGGAAAATTTTCAAATGAGATTAGCTTTGTTTTCTGTTTTATATAGTTGGCTAACATTATATAGAGCAATCCCATGCTTGTACAGAAATCTTCCTGGTTTAGCAATGATCTTGTATGATAGGATAGTTAGCTTCTATGCCTTTTGTGCTGGTTAGTATCAATAATAATGCAACACAAGCAGTGAACGTAGAAAATTGAATAGAAATCCCAGCTTTTGTTTTCATGGAAAAAAACCAAAATATCTGTGCAAAACCTATAAAGACTTTTAACGACTTCGAAATATAAGGCATGACATGTTGTTTTAATTCATATACACAAACACCACATTTCTAAAGTTGCTATTTGTTTTTTTTTTAAAGATGAAACTAATGATAGGTAAAATGAAATGAAGTAAGTTTTATGCGTGTTGCATTTTAACAAGTCTGCTGTCTCATTGGAATGCACTACCTTCTTGTGCTACATTTTATTTTTGGAATTTAATAAGGTGCCTGTCATATCTGCCTCAAGGCTAAAGAATATCATGAGGGAGAAATCCAAAGTACTGTCATGTTTGACTGACAGGGGGCCAATTTTAATTTTTTTATGGGAGGTGTCTGATATTAACAGGCTGTAGTGCTGAAGATGCATTACTCTACCATCTGCTTTAAACACACTGTGTTGATGAGCCAGTAATGACGTTGCACAGTGACATTTATCAGGTGAATTTGGCTCTGACACCCAGTAGAGGATTTTCATTAAAAAATTAATTCTGTGCATTTTACAGTGAAGCCCATTGTGATGATAGATTCTGGTACAGTGCCACGTACCTCCAGAAGCTGCTCTAATTACCTGGGAAACTTTGGAAAGCAATAAACTACTACTTTCCATTTCTTGTGTGTACTCCCATAGCATATAATTAACACACTGACTCGCTTAGCTTAAATCTCTGAAGATCTATGTCTATGTGATGATTACTAGCTCTTCAAAGTAATAAGCAAATGCACCAGAGTGGCTCAGTGGTTGGATGGCAGTGGGACTGGCAGCCTTTGTGAGGTGCAGTCTGGTGGTGGCATTCCCTAAATGCTCACCAGAAGAGTAAGATACAATAATAGTGGAAATGCTGCAACTTAGGCAAACATTTAAAAAACAAACAAACAACAAAAACCCCAAAACCTTCCAGAGGGAGATCTAATCAAATACACCATCAGTCTCTCCAATGGCAATAAAAAGGTTTCTACTCACCAAGTCAGGATTTTGAGGCCTGGGCATTGTCTGAACTGGAGAGTCTGCAGATGCTTGATACAGACATACATTAGAGGTATTCTCTTTCAATATTTGTTGTAACATTCATTCATTCATCTTGGTTAACTTATTTCTCATGAGCTTATCGGGGAAAAAAAAAAAAACTTGTCTAAGAAATTAATGCAAATTCCTTAAGAAGAAGAATCAATTAAGTTTGGCATCTTCTCCTCTTAGATGTGTCACATCTGTATGTATCCTTCTCAAGTTCAGAATGACTTTCGGGTGATTTGGAAAGAGCAAGTAGTCTTACCATATCTTTTCAAGCCCCCTACAAGTGCACCCTGGTAGCTATTCTACTGACAGTCTTGGTAGAAAGAGTAAAGGCTTAATAAAACACAGTGAGTGGGGTTATGGTTCAGTGTTTGTTAATACTCATCTATGTTAAGCTAGATTATTTTTCAGTGCCTATTTGATTTGAGTCAAGGCTGAGTATAAATTCTACAGAATTTATTATAGCACATGATAAGAAGTTTGTGCCGAATTTATGCAACTAACTAGAAAAGATGATGCTTTACAGACCATTGCAGATACAGCATGAAGCCTACTAAGGCCATATTTAATATACCATGGAATACAACAATATCACCTCAAATGACTTGGATAGGATATCCAAGTAGAGCAGGTGAAGGCACAACTGCACTTTTGTGTGGATTGAGAGAACACATCAAGCAGATTGCATACCATTATGCTGCTGATTATCAAAATACTTGAGAGCAGCTTAATGTGAACCAGGTGAATTATACATTAATGTCTCTGGAGATGATTTGATTAGCTATTTCATCTAGTCAGATAATTTTGGATGACAAACATTCTATTTAAAGTATTATGACTATTTTCTTTTTTACTCATCTCTTGAGTTTTGTTGTGGCCAGAAAGGTTTATTATTTGAAACAAACTATAATCATTCTTAATCAGCATTTTCACAGATTTAAAAGTAGTTTTCAGACAGCCTTGTTGGCCTTTTAGGGGGGGAAGTGTATTAATTCGCTGACATTCTGTGGTGTTTCTCCTTCCTTCTGTGACACAGGAATGTTTCTTCATTGTCTGATTTGTGAATACTTACCAGTATATTTGGTTTAGCAAATCATTTGCTGTAGAACTGATGATGGTCTACACCTGATTTGGGAGACATCCACTGGTAAGAGATGGATAAACAAATATTTGCTTAATGGGAGTCATGGAAGAAGTAAATTTGTGATCTTTTGGGAGCATTTTCCTAGCAGGCAAGTACCATGTGTGTTCATGACCTTCATGTGTACCTGCCTGCTGTTCTATCCTACAGAGGTCATTTGGACTAGGTCTTTTAGCAGCTTTTCTAATGGGGAACCCCTGGTAAGCATCCATTTGATCTGCCTGCTGTATCCCTGGCTGTTATATGATCTCCCTTTTCCTTCTGTGACATAGCTCTCTCACTTTCTGAAGTGAATGCTGGCCAACGGAAAAACGCTGTGTAGCTGGGAGATGGGGTAAGGCAGAAGGGGCATACTCAAATGCAGTTTCATTCTTCAAAGATAGGTAGTTTATAAACCCTCATTTTTCTGCCCTTCTCAAGTGGAAATGTTTCCAGTTGACTGCCTTGTCCAGGTGTTAGTCCTCCTGTTACCTTTGAACCTTTGTAGTGTGCTGGACCTCCTGCTGGTGGTCAAGACAGAGTTAAATAACCGTATGGCTGCCTGCTGCTGAGCTCAGTTAGCCTGTCACTCACAACCTGAGCAGATGGTTGTGCTGCTCAGCCTTGAGAGACAGTCTTTTTCTCTTCGAAGAGCAAATTAGTCCATGGCTGAAGATTCATGGAGATGGTTTTGTTGCTTGAAGCATTCTTGCTTGTTTTTCCACATACGGAAAGATCTGTGGGGCTTAAACATGATTCTGTCAAAAGCAACATGAAAACCAGCAAAATTATAGCAGATCATCACAACAACAAGAACCTTAATTTAAATATTCATATAAAGCCTAAGCAAACTTGAGATTTTTTGTTTGTTTTGACAAATGTTGCATTTTCAGCTATTGCATGTTCATTTACTCACCCACCTCCCAAGGTTCTGCCTGATTGTTTTAGGTTTGCAGCACACTGGGATGAATGTTGTCTGTCGTCTTTACAGTGAATCAGGTTTAAAGCCATAAGGTCTTCTTAATCACCAGCTGCTGGTCATAAGTGACAAACCATGACACAGAATATGTCTTGTTTGCCTGGGTCTTTCGTTTAAAGGGAAGGAAATAGCCATTTCTGCTGATAGAATGATTTGTGCCGTTTTTTCTCTTTCCTTGTGAAAGTAGTTGGTTCTGAACATCCTAAGCCTTTCTGACAAAATAGTAATTCATCACTGTTCATTCCAGCAACACTTCTGTAATCATTTCATACTTTTAGCAATAGAAAGGTAGATTAGGTGCATCCCTAGTGTTCTGCAATAGGAATTAGGAGAAAGAGAAAAATTACTTTCCTGAAGGGAAAAAGGGTAAAAAAGGTATCTTCTTTCCTCTTCCACCACTCCCTCCTTTTCCCTTTACCTGCTTATTTTCTCTGTGAGTGTACGTTTACAGCTGGCTAAGGCAAGACCCTTAAAAGAACTGGGATTCTGAGAAGAATAAAAAAGAGCCAGAGAAATGGGATCACCTGAGTTAGCAGAAATCCTTCTGTGAACATCAGCAGGAACTAATGATCATATGGTATTAGTAACTAAAGCGGTGATGTTGCAGTTGTTATAAGCATACAAAATAAATTAAGAGGTTTTTAAAGATTTTTATCAGGTAGGGACTAAGTGTTTGTATGTGTCCATTTTTATAGTGTTTTCAGCTGTTGAAGTGAAGGATGCTTCCCTAACATTCCAAACATGTTTCTCTTGTGATCTTGAATGTCTACAGAAATCTTGCAAGAAGCTTAAAAACCTAGTGCTTGTGCAACACAAAATCAACAAGCCATTGGCTGTGTTGCTCAACTTTCATATCCCTTACTTGGTAGGCCATTATAATGGTATCATAGGGGATAAATAGATATGAAAAGCAGCAGAAAAAAGCCCTGTTGAACGGCTGTTAGTGCTTAGTGCTCCAAAGGTAAGCATGCCATTGTAAGAGGATTACAGGAGAAGGGGAAGAGTGCCCTTAAATGCTTGTGGAGCCACAGCTTCCAGAAGAATTCCCTGTCCAGCTGTCTGCTTCACGGTGGAAAAAACTTGCATGAAGTAGAGAAATTGCACAAGAAAAAGTATTTTATTAGCATGGCAAGGAAATGATGTAGGCTTTAAAGCTTGGAATGGTTGTTCTGACAGTTTGTGGGTTGAAACATTCAGAGCATTTCGAATTAGAAGCATCTAATTCTTTCTCTGGAAAGAACTGGCTTGTGTGTATTGAGTTACTCAAAAAGCAGCAGTGTTTGGCTTCAGTGAGTACTTTCCAATGCCCTCCTTTTCCCCTGTAGGATGCAAAAGGATAGATATTAGCAGAGATTGCTAAGGTACATAGTGAATCTTCAGTAGTACTGAAGAGAGGACAATGAATCAATAAAGACTGGTTTAGATGGTAAGAAAGCTGTATGAAAGAATTGTAATGTTCTAATTGAAATGAAGTTTCTCTTTAGGTGAAGCAGGCAGACTAACCATGTGCACTTATCAGACAATGCTGTTTAATGATTTAGTGATTTTCTTTTCTCCAAGTGCCAAAAGTTTTAATTTTTTAGGAATAACATTTTTTTCCTTCACATACCCCAAATTCCATTTACTGTTGTTTTTTAAGTTGTGTAACTTCATTGATTGCAGATCAAAGCATAACTTTTCTCTTTCAATAAAGGGGTGGGAGATAAAGGGAAAGGGTCTGAACAGGCAAATATTTGACAAGATAAACCTATTGGATTTTAGCATGGAAGAAGTCAGGTTACAGTCCTAACAACATGAACATGTTGATACAAAATAGTATCTTCTTGGCATTTGCTGAAGAGAAGCCAAAGTTACCCTGGTACCTTAACATTCACACAGGAAATCTTTCCAGGTTAGACTCTGTGGACTAAGAGATCTGACTGATATAACAGATAGCACATCTAATGTGTTCATGGTCTTTGTTGTCATGAACAGGTGTTGATCTAACAGCTTTTGGCGGTGTTTTCTACATTAGAACTAAAGTTAGGAGGAAAAAAAAAATCAGAGATGTTTTCATAACACCTCAAATTTTAATACCTTTTACTGCTTTTCTCATTAAATTCCTAATGCTGTCAGGAAGAAGAGTAGTGCCTACTAGCTCAGTTGCACAAGCTTGGCATTATACCCTTATAAATGCATCAGGATAAACAACTCATAGATAAAGGGCATATGATACAACTTAGTAAAAATCTTATTGTCTCTTTTATACTATGTACCATATGAAATGACTGTCCTGTGAAAAAGTTCTGTCATATGATTATTGGTTCTTATGTTCCTGAGTAGAATTAAAAAAAAAATTCTGCCCTTTATTAAGTATGCTTTTTCTGTAATTCTAATGAGGAGTTTGCCCACAGTAAAGTGTGGGGAGTGATACCCATGTTCCTATAATCCTTGTACGGGTAGGATGAGCTCATTAGCCTTCTGGCAGTCATCCTAGGAGAAGGACAACTCTGATTCCAAACCCGGGCAGATGGAGCTCGTTTAGCCCTGTAAGGCCTTCCATCTAAGAGGTTAAACCTCTGTCCTAAGGACTTTGCTGCCAGCGTCCAAGCTTGCTAGGCCCTGGCAGATGAACCTTAGGACTAAAGGGTGGGTCCAGCTCTGCGCATGCTGTGTCTCACCTAAAAAAAAATCCATAGCGCAGGCTCGAGGGTGCTATCCGCTATCCTCTTTTTATCAGCACGCTTGGAAAAGGCACTGATGAGGAGCGTGGGTGGAACCCTCCCTGGATCTTCATTCATGAAGCCTAGCCATACAGAATGAGGAGTGTTTTTGAGCTTTAGTGAGTTTACGGCTGTTTTTCTGGCATGACAGTAGTTCACTTATATCATTAAAAACCCTCAAAAAGTTCAATATATTTAATGTGAAGTCACTTATGTAGTAATATCCTGATGTTACTGAAATCCATCGTCAACTAATAAATATACCAATCAACTAGGGAGTTTTGAGACCCACAGGAAATAAGTTTTACTGGGTTTTTAGAAAGTTGAGAATTCCAGAAAATATAAGGAGTAATAAATTGCCATCTGTATAAGAAGGCTTGCTTGCCTCTCTCATTTGTCCAGTTTCAGAAGCCAAACCTGTCTTGAGCTGCTGGTTCTTTTCCTCAAAGGTCACGCTGGATTTTCAACAGATGAAATTTATCCCATAATTGCCCAGAGATGGAGAGTAATAATGTGTATATTGCAAGAAGGAATAAATGTAGTCAGCTGAGAAGATAAGATCCACTAAAATATTCGTCCAATTTCCTGAGCATTGCATAAGTGATTGTATTGGAATGAGAGGATCTGCTGGAAGCTGCAGATATTTCAGTCTGCGCAACAGGACAGTGGCCTTTTGAAGTCTATCAGCTGACTATAGTTGATTTGGTCTTCAAATTTCTTTTTCTATTTGATCTTTAAATGGGATGTAGTTACAGTAGACATTGCTTCAATCACACAAAAAAAGGTAGTATTGTGGTGAGAGTAGACTGAAATCTCTGGGAGCCTGAACTTTCTCAGTAACAGCTGTGACTCCTGCTGAATTTTTAATTTATACTGTATGATTTCTAAGGGTTTTTTGAGGCAAAATTCCTCTGGAGCAACACTATAATAATGCAAAGTGTCAAATTGAAGTTGAATTCTATTTACAATCTTTTTACTCTTGCAGTTCTAGTGTAATGCAAATATGGAACATGATCTAATGATTGAATCAGCATTTTTCTATAAAGATTTTTTTTTAACATTTAGTTTTAATAGCTGAGAGATAAACATCTCTGTTTTTTCCTGCTGCTTCTTACCTCATTTGGTTCATTTTTGTACATAGAAGAAATTTTGAAATTATGAGGTAAAACTGAAAATATTCTCAATCAATGTTGAGGATGTCCCAGTATTTCCCTCCTTTAAAAAAAAAAAGACTTATTTACAGCTTTTAAGGTCTGTAAATATTTTGTTTGATGTGTTAGCTACCATCTTTTATGTGTAGCAGGTAGAAATGTACACCTAGATCTATGGATTGTGCCCATGTTTTCAAATTTTAGAAAAAAACATGAAATTTGATCATTCCAAAAATCTTTGGTTTAGTCCTTTTTTGACTTTGTCTGCCACTGTTCTGCTGTTAAGCAGCACTCTGGTGTGACCTGCCACCTGTTCAGTCATGTCATATGTGATCTTCCTTGTTTTCCATGCATTTTCCTTTGTGACTTAGATGAAAGTTTCAAGACTTGGAATAAGGTGTGTTTTTTGGTTGAGAAGGGGTCACTAGCCTACTTGCTTGCAAGTGCCTGGGATGGTCAGGCTAAACCAGTACAGAATTGTCATTTAAGAAGCTAGAGGATGTGAATTCCTGCTTTGAAAGCACATACAAAACTTCAAGTGTAATTTTTTTTTGTTTTTTTGTTTTTTTTTTAAATGGTACTTCCTTTTGGAAATGAAGAGTCTTACTCTGTAAAAACTAGGATTTGCAAGTAAATAGGTGAATATATGTATCTAATGGTAATAAATTTGACAGCACTCTCTTCATTGAAATCTATTACTTCATACTTAACATTGGCATCGCTCTTTTGAGTGGCAAAGGAGCTTCTGTTTAACCTCTGCCTCTGACAATTCCAGAGCTAGCACTTACAGCCACAGGTGGAATGGCAGCTGGTGGCTGCAAAATCCAGGTGCTGGTGTCAGGAATGTATTTTTACAGCTGTGTCCTCTGGGTCTTTGGACCTTTTCTTTTACTATATCTTAGCTATCTTCACTTCTGGTTTTGCTGGGCAGTGGAACAGCCCATGCAATGTTTGCCGAGTCAAGCTGTTTATGATAGTCTTGTCATCCTTGATGCCATTTGTGTTGAATCTCCCTAAAGTGAGAGTTATTTAACTCCATTTATGCATCATGAAAGGAACAGAACAGTTGGTCTTGAAATTTGGGAGGTCCACTGGGTGTGTTAAATATTGCATAAACATGATCTGCTGTAGATTTTTTGTGCTGAGGATCATTTATAGGCCAGAAATAAAATCACCATCCTCTTATCTCAAAGCACTTCATATAATTGAATTATTTTATCTCCTTATAACTTGATAGTAACCGAAGCTTTTCCCAGGGTAGGTCGTAGTGTTTCCTTTAAGCACCAAGTGCTTGATCAAAAGAATAAAGGTATATTGGATTGTTAATGAAAAATAGTGTTTAAAAACATTATTCTAATATAATAAAAAGAAATACTCATCAGTTTGTTCATCAGTAAGGTTCTACCAAAAAATGTAAACCAACAAAGGTGAGTTAGGATTTTCTGTGGTTTTAATTGCTTTCTCCACACACACCCCTCCCCCCCATGTTGGGGATTATAGTTGTAAGTACAGTGCTTCGAAATTAAATAGGCTTCCATGACATGGAATTGTAAAATGTCCAGACATGCAATATTAATGTAAGTGTTCTCTGTCACAAAAATATGCAATTTGTAGAGTTGGACCAATTTAACAGTTAAAAGTGATTAAGAACTTTTCTCAGAGGAGAGCTTTCTTTTAAACTGCTGGAAAATTGCCTGTATAATGTAAGGTAGTACAAAGTTATGTCTTGGTGAGCTATCCAGATCAAGGCCCTCTTGTAAACTTTATGCTGCACTATAAAAACATGCCAAAGCTGGCAGTGAGTAGCAGCATGGGTCATACTGGGACTCTGCACTGAATCCCAGTGACAAGAAGGCAAAAGCCTCCTTTTGCTGAGATGGGAACAAAGGCAACTGTGCTTTGTAATGACAAAGAGAGCAGCTGAACAAGCCTCTCCACACCCTGCTTCCACCCTGACCTGCAGGACACTTCCTCGGGGTGAAAAAGAGGTCAGTTCATTTTGCAAACTCAACAAGGCATTCAGTATACAACTTGTGTGCTGTGACTGCCAAGGGTGCCAATTAGTGGCAGCTGTATTCATGGAGTTTGGGATGTGGACAGCTGGCTGCTAGAAGCTGGGCCCAGACAATCCTCTCCTTCCACATGGAAATGAAAAATTTTAAAAAGGAGGCAAGCAGCATACTTTTTTTCCTTCTGGGTGATTAGTTTTATTTATTTTCATTTTCTCTAATTACCTTTTGGTATTCTTTTTTTTTTTTCACATTGCTCTACTTCTTGGCTTTGTATCAATGTGATATTCTTTCCAATGGAGCAATGTTCGTTGTGATAGGACTTCAGCATCATCTTGTCTAGCCAGGATGTGCTCAGGATCTAAGATAATGTGAAAATACGCTAGATTAAGGAAGAAACCAGGAATCCTGCAAGAGCTCCAGTCAAGTATGAGGAAAAACTTCAGTTAAAAACTTTTGAATGTATTTTTTGAAGCTTGAGCTGAGCCAATAATTCAGTTCAGATCCTACTGACAGACAGTACAATTAAAGTATCTGATACTATCTTTATGCTCAGAAAAGAGGGCAAAGGCTGTAAGATGAACTACCCTCCAGTCCTTAGACAAAGTCTGTCTGGACCATGTTTACGAGACTACTGTGGTTTCTTTTACTGCCTCTTTTCTTTAAGTTGGAAGTACTTTATCATTTCCTGTGTGAAGAAATTTAAAGTCTGATGTATAAAAAGGTGCCTGAGTTGTAATGACAACAGATTTTTCCTGAAATCTATGCATTTCAGATTTCAAAAGATTTAAGATCTTTGAAAAGCTCTGAAAGTGTTCTTTTTTTCAAAAGCATCCTTGACAGAAGAAAGTAGTACACCATTACAAAGCTGTCTGTTTTCTCAAAGGATGAGTAAAGGGTACTGGATCATCAGACTTGTTTTAACCTTTACAGCATCATAGCTTGAGCATAACCTTGAAAATACTTTTTGGAACTTTGGCAACCACGTACACAAAAAAAGTAGTAAGTAAAAGTATGTATTGCCTCATTGATAGGAAACTATGAACTGTAGCAGCTTCTTTAGGTAGTTCCATTGCCAAAGAACACATTTCTGTCTTCATCTTGTGTATGAGTAAGATTTACAAAGACTTTACTGTTACTCAGTAAAATACCTGAAAAGCTGAAACAAATCAGTGAATCTGAAGAGGTGTATCATTTATTTTAAGCATTATCCATAGTCTCGCTTAAGAGTAACACTTTTAATTATCTTTGACCTGCAAGTAGTTGAGAAAGTGGCATAGCATCAGCAAAGGGATAATTTTTGTTATTCAAAGTAAGATCTTATGTATAGCTGCTCACACCCATAAACCTACTGATGTAGATATTGTCAGCTAATGTTTACAAAGCTGAGCTGTGATGTAAGTGGCAGTTGAAAGAATTGTCAAGGTCTGCTCTTCAGCAGAATATACCCTTCTGCAGGCGGTAGTTGCAGCATTATTAGTTGACAATGTGGGATTTTGAACTGGGCATTCGTAATAATTCACACATGAAAAATTAAGACTATTAAAGCCCATTTCTGAAATTGATGTGTTTTCAACTTCTAACTTGATAGAACTCATCTGTGGTACCTGTATTTGCTTTGGAGGGAGATAAGGCAGGCAGAACAAGCTGAGGTGTTTTTTGTTAGTACATCTGTCTGAAGCAAAATCCCACTGTGGAAAGGCCTGGGTTGGAACGTATGGAAGAAGTGAACAATAGTAATAATGATGATGATGATAAAGAAACAGTTTCTTTGTAGATGGGGTGGTCCCTTCAGCTCATGCATTAGTGCTTGCACTACAGAAGACTAGTAATTTATTGATGCAGATGGCTATGTAAAGTGCATGCAATTTGTGAGGGGGCTTGACCCTTGACTGATGGGCCATATGTTGCAAAGCCCCAGAGGCACAATTTGACTGAGTTCTCTTCCTCTCTCTGTCTCTACACCCATGGTCCTTGTTCAATCACCACATATTGAACTATAGACTTACTAACTCCCGCAATAAATCTCCAGCTAATGGCACAACAAGGCTATAACTTAACCCTTCACATACAAAAAAGCATATAATTTTGCATTGAATTCTTCACACTTATTGAATTAAATACTACATGACCTAGCTAGTTATGAAGGACCAAGATGTCATAAAATACAACCACCTGCAGGCTTGTCCTTGTCAGCAAATACCAAATTGACTTGAAGCATGCTGAAATTTTTAATGTGTATGTGATGTTATTGGGAGCTGTGCCCTAAATGTAGACTTTGATTGTATATTACTATTGAAGTGCATTTCTAAAATACCACTAGTGAAACACAGTAGAGTGCCTAATATTTCTAGTATACTATCTGAACTTGCTGCTCTTTTTGTAGTCTGATAGGGTTAATAGTAAGCTCTTCATGATCTAGGCATATGTCTTAAGTTGCATAAAGATTTCATAGGCAATAATCCTAGTACACAATTTTTCTATAACCTATTAAAATCTATCAATATTTATCTCCCGTACCAACCTCTTTCTTACAAACAGCTAGTGTACTTGTGCAGTAAAATTATAGCTGCAATTTATTTCATATGCTATCCTTGGACTGTATGATGCTGCAAGTTGCTTCTCAGCTAGGCTGGCAAATGAGGTTCTGCATTGTTGTCTACAGTAGGAGCTGTAGACTGCTAACAAAGCAGCCCTGTAGGAAAGTTGCTTATTGCCAATAAGCTACTTTTATATAGGAAGCCAAACAAGTTTCACAAAGCAAGATAGTTGTAAAGTTTGTGTAGGACTGGTACTCATATAGCTCTTTAAAATATTAAAAAATAACGCTATTGCACCTGGTTAGTGTAGTTACAGGTATTGCACTGTAAAATGTCTTGAAATGAGACAGGCTGAAATTTTTCAATAAGTTTAAAAAGCTGAGGAAGAAAACCACAAACTATTCCAAGGTAACAGTTTAGCTGGGTGGAAGTCAGTGAGAGTTTTAGATCTGCATGACTGCAAGGTCATGCCTTTACCTAGGGAGAGCTAAGACATTTGTTCATAAGGGACTAGTAAAGCGTTGTAGTAGCTTAATGTGAGAAGTTTTTTCTAATTCTCCAAAGTTATTTCTGGCAAAACACTGATTAATAGTGGGATTTCGTGTGAACTGTGGTGATGCTCAGTAGGGTTTTTATATATTTTTATGCTTAGAAAAGATATGGAGACTTCAGTTCGTTTACTCTGTAGTTTAAAGTCTGTGTACAGGTGATGCTTTTCTTTCATGCGTCATTCTTTAGAGATAGAAAATGGAAAAAAAATCAGAGCAGTTTGGAGTTCTTCAGTAAATCTGGACTAGTTATTATGGTATGACAAAACGTGAGTAAATTTGTAACTTCCTCTCTTAAAACTGCTTCCTTAGCAGTTTGATGTAGTCGAAAGCAAGGTTATTTCAGCACAAATCATATGCGTTAATCATGCACGTTTTTGTTTTCAGTCATCTGTAGTAAGGCCCACAGGTTTTTATTTCATTCATGTGGAACCTTTTTTTTGTACTGTAGGCTTTGCTTTTTCAGACTTGAAGTATTCCATGTAACCAGATGTCACTGATAAATATTCCCTCCCAAGGTTAATATTTCACAATTAGTGATGATACTGAAAATATTGATGGCAGTCACATTTCTATCAACTGCTATTTAGTTTTCTGAGCTTAAGGCTGAGCATTAGAAATATTGGTTGAAAATTAGTGTGGTTTTACTTTTTTTTAAACTTTAGAAGTTGTATTTAGGATGGGTGTTTTTATTGAATGTTTTTCCCAGATAAATGGGAATTGTGAATTCTCATCCTACTTGTGCCATGGCATACTATGTTGTCTTGAACAGTTCGTTGCTCTTGAACTTGACAGAATTTTTCATCTGAAATAGCTTTACTGTCTTGGTTTGTTGAAGTCTGCTACCTACGTACATCACATCTCTTAATCAGACTTATAAGTGAACAAAAAAATTCTCCCAGAATTCCAACATTGTGAAGTGTAGGTCTAGAAATTAAGCTTATGCTAGGAGTATCTTGAAACGTGAAGTGTGATGCAAGTCACAACTTGTTGTTACCTGGTAGAATAAAGCTTCACTTAAGTTTTGTGTTTTGTTGGGGTATTTTGTCTTTGGAAAAGATAATAAGAATAGCTCTATCTGCTCTATCCTGCAGCTTGAACCACTTTTAGAATCAGATGAGCTCAAAAACTGAAAAAAACCCAAACCAAACCAAAAAAACCCAACAAACCCCAAAAACCTTCAACCAAATGAGGGAATTGTCAGTTATTCCTTTTTACATTTAATTTCATTGCTGTCATTGGACTTGTACTCTCTAAAACTACATGTGGTCATCACCAAATTTTATGAGGTTTAAGGAAAAGAGACCTTGTGAACAGATTTTGGAGCTGTAGAAAACAGATCATAAAATCAAAGGCTGCACCAGACCTTTTTATAGAAGGGACTTTTTCAGTCATAAGAGAATTTTCTATGAAAATATTTTTAGTACAAATGATACACCAAGAAGAGCAGAAAGATCTCTTACAGAACTATCATTTATTTTTTCTTCTTCACCTCCTATAATAGTTTATTCACAGCAAGCTTTTATCCTGAAGAAAGAGTAATTGAATTGGTGTTGAAGAGAAAGTTGACACACATAAATAATAAAAAGCTTATGTTTCTCTGTATTTAAGATGCATTTTCATTGTGACCAAAGGCTCTAAAAATATAAACAGTAAATTTAAACTACTTACTTCAAGATTAATTTATTATATCATAATCTTTGTTTATGATACAGGCAGAATAGCTAAGTAATATCAAATAAATCAGAGTCTTTTACCATTATAACCTGAAGCACTTTGTTTTATTGCATTTTCTCTCCCTCCATGAGATTTTAGGCACACAACTTAGTACACTTGAGATACACATAATGAAAATAAGACTTCTATATTGCTAATGAAAGCTAAGAAAACAAAGTATTTAATTCATTTACTGAAGAGATTGTAAGGATTGTTTGAGTTATTCTAACTCCACTAATGTTATCATATGATTTCTTTCTGAAGAAGTCATCTTCATATATAGACAAATTACCAGTGCCATCACCTGTGTTTTGTATGTGCTGACTCATGAGCTATTAAGTGCACTTAAAGGGGTGGATGATAGGAAGAGAGTAGTATGACCACTGCTAGGGCATTAACTATGGGGTTATTTTTTGTTAATCCTTTTGTGTATAGGATTTATACTAGTTCAATACACATAACCTGATCCTCCTTGCATTTATTTCAAGAGGAACATGACTGAGACCCATCATCCTCTCTCTCTGATTTCAGAGTTCCCCTTTTTGCTGGTTAGTGCAGTGATTTGATTTTATTATGCAATTTTATTTACAACAGTCAGAGCACTCTCAGGGGAATAAGGGAAGCTCAGAGAGACTGAGCAGGTTTTGCAAAATTGTTAGTTGGTGCTGCATATACTTTAACTTGTGCTACAGATAGCTTTTTGGTTAAAATACTGAAAGCACCTAAACCACCTGCTACTATACTCATCAAGACTGTGATGCTACTCTCAGTGTAAATAAGGAGAAATTTCTTTTCTCTCTTGATTAAGTCAGCTCCTAGTATGTTTTGCTTGGTTGAACTGTAAAAGAAAGGTCCTCTGTGTATTTGTTTGTGTGCTGGTTTCAAAACAGAGCCTTATCCCTAGACAGAAATTAATGTATCAAGTGTTACCCAGAAACGTGTTTATAAGCAGCAGTTGAAAAATTAAGGGAACAGTGGAGTTGTGTAAAACAAACAGAGCTACATTGTATGATTAAATCACTGCTTGGTGTGCTGTTCTTGGATTGTTTGTTTGCCACAGAAATCCAACCATTAAGATCCTATTTTTTGTGTTCTGGTGAAAAGCTGATGACTTTAAGAAATAGGAAGGCAGAATAGAGAATTCATTATCTAGTTGTCAAAAGCTGTTTCATGGATGTGGGTGGATTCTATATCAAGCAGTGGAAGCTCAGGAATATAGGATAATGTCATAGTAAAAAATGTTGTTTTTTCCCAGTACAATTTATCTTTTTTGGTTTTTTCCTTCTGAATGCCTTTTTTAGGTAACATAATACAACACCACAGTGCTATTGTCTATGACCTTTCTTTGTCTGTAGTTATGGACTTTGTTCTTGTTTTGTTTTTTTCTCATTTAGTAAACTCATATGTTTCCTAGCAGATAGCTTAAGGGAATGTTTAATTTGAGGCATTTATTTTGTTAATAATAGCACTGATACAGGAGGAGGAGTAGGTGACTGATTTCACTCTGGAGGAAAATGTTCCATTTTTGCAAACTGTTCTGCATTATCAAGTTATGTTATCATTATGCTATCACACGCATACTTTAAAATAACTTTTTAGGTTAGGAGGAGGTAAAGAACAACTGTTGATAAAATATTTTCCTTTTCCTCCTCCAGAATATTACCACATTTTCTTCAGAGGAATAAAGTATTATGATAAATAACAGGATGTATTGTCTTTCCTAATGTGTAGAAATGATGAAAGGAAAAGTGGGAAAGTGTTTACTGTTGTTGTTTGGTTGATATCCACATGATCTGTGCTTGGGGAAAACACATGAAGATTTCAGTTGTGTTTCTGTGATTATTTTTGTTTTACTGTGTTTTCAAGACCTTAAAAGAGTGACCTGTAAAACCATTTGAAAGTTATAGCTATAGACAACATATAACCTCATGATAAAGAGAAACAGAACAGAGTTCCTTGTCAGTGGTGATATTTTCCTGATGGCTTGGCTGATAGAAGATGGGGGCATTCTGGATATCATGCTTTAAGTGACCTCGAGGAAGCTATGAACATTATGCTTTAAGGTGCCAAAATGATGTTGAGTTTGTGTGGGTTCTTTCTCTTGAAAGTGTGCATTCCCAGATTTTTTATAAATTCCCTTTCTACATATAGGTAGACTGAGACATAAAGAACTTCACCTGCCTGTGTTTCAAGGGGGGGGGG
>VWZO01020511.1:334028-526052 GCA_013396975.1 Bucco capensis | reverse complement strand
GGGGGGGGGGCGGGGAACGACCTCAAAATAGAACTAGGAATAAGGAATCTCAATTCTCTGCTTTCTCTATTTAAGCTGTAGTTAGGCTGCATTTAATGAAAGATTAAAGCTTTCTTAATCCATGAGTTAAGAATGGTTGTGCAGTTTGTACCTAGTAAAGTGATTCAGATAAGCTGTTTCATTGGTGACAATCTGCTGGCTGCACTTAAAACAATCCTTTTTAGGATACCAGAAAGAAAAATATTCCAATATTTCAGTTTCCAAGTCTGTGTGCTTACCTAAGCACATACTCAAACCCATTTAGTTTTGAGATTGAGTTGGAAATCTCAGAAAAATAAACTTCTCTGTGGGTAGGTCTGATTTCATTTACATTCAATTACTGTCATGCTATATAGAATCAGTCTTTTCTGGATTTTATGTGGGAGTTGAGAGGTTAAAACAGAATTTTATAATTACTGTGATAGTGATTTTTGTATGGATATTAATGCAGTACAAATGGTCTTACTAACCAACAGGATTATCAGTGAAAGCAAAATAAAATTGCCTTCTTAACAACAATAAACAAACAAGAAGCCAAACAACCAAACAAAAACCCCACAAAACAAAACAAAAAAAATCATAATTAACCAAAAGTGTTAATTATGTAAATGTTTCATTCTAATTAATCTTTCGAGAACAAAGAAAACAGTGGGACTGTGTCTGAAATTGTACTGACTAGTGGAAATGAGACACACTTTAGCATCACAGAATGAAGCTAAAACGGCTTGACAGAGGAAAAAGATAGTGAAAAGAAGCCACTTCAGATGGTGGATCAGCTGAGAAAGCAGAATCAGAAAATGACAATTGATTCACTAACCATCGCAGCATCAGTCCATTCAAGAGGCTCATGAAGATCCCATTGCAGGTCTGGATCAAAGGGGCTAAATTAAAGCAGGCTTCCTGGAAAGGAGTGAAAGAGAAAAGTAGCATTAAGGAAAGTAGGAGGGCATCTGAGTATAAGAGCAGCATTGATTCTGAATTTTTCATCAGTCCCGTGAATTTAAAATCAAATTGCACATCTACTGTGGCATTGTAATTCAGCATACTCCTTTATGACACTCTTTCCAAATTACAATCTTCTCTTGCTGAATGTGCTGTTTAATAACAGGGTCCCAATGCTAGATACCCAATTTATCATTTCTTCTCTAAAACTTCCAAGTAATTCCTTATTCTAAATAAAATGAAATGCTCTGTAGTGCTTCTTTTCTGTTTTCAGTTTTGGTTTGTTGTTTTTGTGTTGTTGGTGTTTTTGGTTTGTTTTTTCTCTTTTTGTTTAGTTCTTCCCTCCTGCCCTGCTCTCTCCCCTTCCTGTGAGAGATTGTCACACTGGTGGCTCACTGGGGCTTGTTTTCTTTGCTTTACTTTCAGATTTTTCTTCATGATCATCTAGCCTTCTTAAAAGAAAAATTAGAATCTAAACAGGATATGCATGATTAAATATAGGTTTAAAAGCAGATAATTAATATGCGCAATCACTATGTGTAACCAGATTTAATATTCAATGCACTATATTCTTGCAAGTCATATACATATAGCAAATGATAGCCCTTGACTCCATTCTCTGGTTGAATCATACTGTGTATACCAACATTTCTTGTAAATCAAGATGTGCTGTGATTAATTACTTGATTCATTCTTAATCCAATTAACAAACACTCTGACGCTGACAAAACTGATACTTGATTCTTGCCTGAGCTGTAAATCAGATTCCACAATCAAAGAGATTGCTAGACTGCCAGAAGGAGATTGCTGTGACTATGCAAGAGTTTAATACTGAATTTCAGTTTCAAAAATTGAATTTTCTATATAGATAAAAGTATAGTTTTTCCAAACTGCAAAATTCCACTGTCTTGTTCTGCCACTTTCTCACTGCTTGGTTATAGACTGGTGAAAGGACTGTAGAATGGAAAAAACATATTCAACCCAACTGCCTAACGCATCCTTAAACACCTATAAATTTAACAAAATTCCCTTTACAGTTCAGTATGAGTACACTGTGTGGAAGCCTTGCCTTGTAAACCCTGGTTTAAAGTTGTCTTCATTGTATTCCTCAATCTTGTTTTCTTTTAGCTTTCATATCCTTCTTTGAACCTCTGATGATGTGGGTGGATGTGATTTACATTCTACCCTTGAGCAAAGAGGCTGATTTTACAAAGTCAGGTCGATAATCAACTTTGGCAAATGATTTTAGCTACATGTGGTATGCTACGATCCAAAGAGACTTTACTGAGTTTCCTTAGGTAGGAAATAGTAATGTATTTTCTGGCCACTTAATTCTTAGTGCAACAGTATTGGGGAATCCTTGAGGACTTTGTCTGTTATCTTATTTCCTATGGAATCCTAGCTGCATCTGAACACATCACAGAGGTGTAATCACAGAGCAATGATTCAATTTTTTTTACTGCTGTCTTCCACAAAAGAACCCTACACTTGGTGGAGGCAGTAAGTGCCCTTGCTAGTGTCTTCATTGTACTTGAACATAGCAAAAGAAGAGATTGCATGAACCAAGGAGGCTCGAGAGTCCAGGAAAAAGTCATGGAAATGAAATGTGATTGATTGCATGGTCTCCATGAAGGCAAGTCCTGAATCTTACTGCAGCTAGTGGGAATGCAGTAGCCCCCATATACTCACACAGCCACAAACATTTCACAGTTTCTGGGGATGGTGTCTTGTAGAACCATCATTGTATCAGACAGAGCTCTAAATCTGATGTTCAAGAAATATCTGTCATCTGAGCTGTTGGAGAATCCTTATTAGTTGCATAAAGCCTGCAAAAAAGAATTAGGCAGATCTAATTCCAGCTGGGTGAGAAGAGTCAAACACATATCCAATAGGTAGCTTATTATAGAACAGTGTGAAGCATAAGGCTTATTTCAGGAACTTACTAGGTTTTGTAGTTTATCTGTTACACAATTAGGATCATGGGGGTTTCCTTACTCATTTATTCAACTTTTATTTCTGGAGCACAGCCACATCTACACTTTAATCTTCAGTTTTTTGAACTTTTGTCGTTATCATTCTAAAACATTCAGATTGTATTCAGTAGCTCTATATTAAAATGTGCAATGCATATACTTATTGAAAGAAATAGGAAAATATATGAAAATATCTAATTGTTTATACTGTTTGGTTGGAAAATTAAAGATGATAATCCCTTTCAACCGTTCAACAGAGCATGAAAGAGCAAGAGAGATTCAAAAACTTCATTAATTGCTGTAACATGACGTTACAAGCCACCTGCACTTCAAAGAATTTACAGTGAAGCAGATGGATTGATGAATATGCCATCAAAGATTTTGAGAATGTTTGTTTTAAAAATAAACTGCTTTCTAAGTCGTTGACAATCAAAGCATACAATTTACAAAAATGTCACCACTCTCTTTTTCTTGTCTCCTGCATACTTTTAAAAACATTTCTTTGGGAGTGGGATTCAGAGATAATATTTTCGTAGGCAGTGACTGCAGTAGACTTGAAACAATCTTTGTGTCAGAAGATTTATAACCCCTTATGTTTTAATGCATGGTAGTCTAGTAACTGGGAGGAGTGGAGTTTAATTTGGCTATGTGGATCTAGGTCTCATGAAGGTGCAGAATTATTCCTCTTGTCCACACTGAGTAGTGTGGCAGGATGCTAAATGAGCATATCCAACTTAATAAGAACTTCTACTCATAACTGTACAAAAATATTAGTTTTTATTCACTTTTCAACAGAAAGGATGTAAATTTGTGCTATAGTAAGTGGCTTTATGATTTATACAGTCTTACTCATCAGAGGGCCCAGGAAACAGAAGTCTTGAACTGAAGTAACCTTATTGAAGAGTTGTGGTTGGCATCCTAAGTCCAGTCATTGCAATAAACAAAGTCTTACTGTTTATATGAGGTGAGGAGATGTTACTGTTTAGAACTAAATACCAGATATCGGAGACATAGCAGAGGAAAAATAGTAATGTTTCCCCTTTTCTGAGTGTTGACATTGTTACATGTTCTTTTTCTTTTAGAATAGATTGACTCATCAAAACTTCTTTCCATGGTTGAACATGGATTATGTTAGAAACTTGCTGTGAAGTTACTTTTGGATTGATTTTCTGTGTAAGTTTCATCATCATAATTTCCTAAAGCCATTCTAAAGATAAAAACTCTGCTAATTTTTTAACCTATTCTAGTTGCATGTTACAGTGCCTACTCAATGAGTTCTTCTAAGAGATGAACTGAGATGGACATCCTTACTTTCAAAACAAATTTTTAATTCTGTAGCTTGATTAGATGTTGATTGCTTCATAAAGTCCTTTCCTTGTAGGGGGAGAGTGAATTAATATCGCAACTCCAGTTAAAAGAAAGTAGAAGTAAGCTTATTTCTTCATTGTGAAAAATAGTGAATATTATTTAAATCTACTAGAAAGAACCAAAAATTGAAAAGGAAATTAGGGAAAACCTTAACTATGCTCATTTTGACTTAAAACATTTTCTGTGCAGATGCTTGGAATATTTGAAAATGGAAATCAAAGGAAGAGAAACCAGTGGAGAAGGGGCATGAAAAAACCTAGCACATAAATTTAAATCTCTATTAATATTTAGTGTGAGATGCATTAAGAACATCAATCAGTCTTTCTTTTTTGCAATTAGGTAGTGGTATGCTCATCTAGGTCTCCACTTTGGTAAAGAAGATTCAGATGTAAAAGGATTGAGGTGTCTGCAGATAGCAGGACAATTTAGTTTATAGACCGAGTCACTTTCTCGCTTTAGGAAGAAAGAGAAAAGTGAAATACAGTGATTAAAAAAAAAAGGGAAAATGGAAATACAGCTGTGCTGTGTCACATCTGAGTTCTCCAAAGTTTAAAATGTATAATTTCGCTATGTTCTTCCAGTGGTTTCATTTGACTTTTGTAAGTGGAACTCTAAGCATAATAGACTAAATATTTACTGCAGTCTTCAGTGATGAGTATTTGAAAAATGCAGTCTTTTTTTTTTTTTTTCCTTCTGCAGTACCAACAAGAAGAAATAGGGCACTAAATTCTGACAGTGTATATCAGATAGTTAACAGTGTAAGAAGTGTCAGGGAAAATGTTCTTTTGTGTGTGTTGGGAGTTTTTTTTGTTGTATATTTTATTATTGTAGTTGGAGTAGGGTAAAATAAAATAGGAAGAAAACCTTAATAGCTTAAACAGGTCTTTGAATGTAGAAAAGAGTGAGTTAGTTTCATTAGGTTAACATCTGCTAAGCAGGGATTTGCACCTTCACTGAAAAAGAAAATGAAGACATCCACAAAACGAAAAGACTGTAAAACATTCCTTTCATTAAACACAGAATTGTTTGTAAGACTTCACTGTTCAGAGCATCCTTGTCCTTGAGAGACTGATGGGACTGTTGGATTGTAGATTTACAGTTTGTACCTGGTGTTTAGCCACACTTACTCCAGCTACATTAGCTTGTGACATAACTGTATCCTCAGAAGTGGTTCCTTTTTTCTTGCATGAACTGCACATACCTTCTAGGGGTGCTCAACTAGGCAGAGTGCTAACTGTAGTAGAAGGTTGTGTTTCTACTTTAATAGGAAATATTTGCTATTTTACAATTTACAGCTCTCCTCTGTAAGCTACAATCTCCCTTACTGTTTTTCCTCCATCACCTAAGGACAAGAAGATAAAATAAGCTTTCATGAACTATTAGTGCCTTTGTATCTTCCTTTATATGGTATGTGATTGAGATGTAATCACTGGGTAGTTGATTGTTTATACAATGGGTAAAATTTGTCATTTGCATTTGGCTAGGTTTCATTAGTATAATTCAGTGTATGTCAAAGTAGATGTTAAGATGATGTATGTCTTTTAATGACCTGAGATACACAGAATTTGGTGAAATAACCATATCTAAATTTCCTCTAATTCTTAGAGTCTGAAGTAATAATGCAAATTCAAGCATGCTTATATGCAGTTGGAGGAAATCTGAGGTTCTAAACAATAAAATCCCTCTGTGATGCAGCCATGATTGGAGAGGCTGGAAGGCACAAAATACAGAGGCAAGTGTATTATTTTTCCTCTTGAGAAAGAGGAATTATTCTGTAGTCTTTCAGATAGCAACTTGCCCAGATTTCACTATCCTGTCATTCTAAAAGATGACTGCAGTTCAGATGTGGTAACTAAGTGCTTTGATGTCTCTGTTCATCCTTTGCAGATCATAATCCATTTTCCTCCTCAGATCACCTCAGACTGTGATGTTAATCAGCATAATTTAGATCCACTGTTTAGAAAAGAGTCTGGTTGATATCATAAATGTAATGGAGTCTTCTTTAAGTAATGTGTGATCTTTTTATTTTTTTATTTATTTCAAAATCTTGCTTGCAAGATTACTAAGTTTTTGATGAAGATGTCATTTCAATAGTTTATCAGAATAAGTTTAAAAGGATTGTTAATATTTTGGGGTTTGGTGGTGACATTTTGCGACAAAACATTAGCTTCTGTTGCAATCGCTTGTTTCAGTGCCTAAAAACCCTTTTAGTTCATTTTTCCTGCTGTTTTGTTTTTTGTTTTGGTTTGTTTTATAATACTGAGATCAAATATGTAACTAAAAAAACTGGTCAAGCATGAAAATGTTTCGCAGTATTGTGGGAGACGATCCAAATGGCAGCAAAATCAGGAGATTTTTTCAAGTGATACTCAGAAACATAAGAGCACTAAATCATAAAGATAATACCAACGAATGCATGTATGCTTCTTGATAAACTGATAATGTTAATAAACATTGTCTAATTGGGGCACATGTTTAGCTTTGGCGGTACCTGTAGCCATAGCCACAGGTGCAAGAACTGGTGCAGATCTTGCACCTTGTGGCAACTGCCACTGATGAGCAATTAGAGTTCATTATGACTGTGCTTATGCTATACTAATTAACATTCCTGTTGTGCTGTTTTCCTTATTTGATCATGTGACAGTCACAGACCTGATGGCCTCTGTGAATATCAGCTGAGGAATTGCTAGCTATGTTAAAGTTTGTACAAAATGCATTCAAACACAGGTGTGATCCTGTCTTGTATGCAGTATAAGCAAGCTTGAACTTCAATACGAGTTCCTGTGAAAGAAAAGTAGGACTAGAAGAGAATAATCTCGAACTTATTCATACCCATAATAATTTCCTGTGTTTCTGTCTATAAAGACAAGTTACAGTGACTGTAAGCCAGCATAGGATAGGATAAGAGTTGTTCATAGCTTGATGTGCTAAGCAAGCTTTCTGAGATACGGAGTCTCCAGTCTCCTCTTCAGACTAGAAGTGCTGTTAAACTACATGCTTTGTCTCAAACAAGCCAAAAAAACCCCTGACTTTCCTGTTCCTGGGACTTGTTGCTTCCAGTTTGGAATGGTGACCTGCAAGTCATAAAACTGTCCTCACAAGCACTCTGGCTATTCTCAGACTGTGCCCCACCCAGCAAATCCCTGGCAACAAAACACTTTTGCATCTTGTAAAGGTCTGGAAGAAGACAGTATAGAGAAGGCTTGGGATATGAAAAGAAGAGGAATGAACAGAGCAAGTAGATGGATAAAGTTTAAATATTTTTTCTTAATTGTTATGTTTTTTATACATTTAATGAAATAGAACTGGGTTTAGGTAAACAATTTACAAGGGATTTTTCCCTCCAAGAGTTTGGTGGAATGCAGTATTTGTTGTGGTCAGAGACAAAGGGAGGGACAGGTGGCACTACTCAGTCATGATACAGTCAGATAGTGGACAATTATCTCTTTGTACTGATGTCCAGGGGCAGAAGCTCTTGAATGTGTGAGGCTGTGCTGTTTTGGGCTAAAACAGAACAGTTCTGTTCAGTGATTTTACTTTTCAACTGAAGCTGCTCTAAGTAACTGTACTTTCTGAAACTAACAGCTTGTTTTTCACAGATAAGACCCAATGTTTTGGAATTATGGCTGAGGAATGGAATGCACCAAGATCACTGCTAGATCTTGTGTCCCTGAAAAAAAGGTGTAGACCAAAGGGCTACACCTTTAGGGAGGAGCAGAGAGTTCAGGTGACCCTAAGTGACCAACTAGGTATTCCATACCATTAAGCGTCATATCCACTATAAAATGAGGGGGTCAGTGCCCCTCCTTCCCTTTTCTTCTTCCTTTGATGGCCAGCATCTGAGGAGGACTCTGCTAGTCATCTCTCTTTGATAGTCCCTATCAAAGGTTCTAGAATGCAGCTCCCCCCTCCCAGGCTATAGCCTGGTGCTGGGCATACTTAGGGGTGAAGTAGTTACCAAAAGGGGGATTTGGGGTTTGTTTTTGGTTCTGTACACACTTGTAAATATTTTATTTTATTTCTATTATTTTATTAAAGTAGTTTTAGTTTTATTTTCTAATCCATAAGTCCTCTTAGCAATTTATTACCAACTTTTCCTTTCCTTCCTGGGTTTGGGAGGGAAGTGGGGTAATAGAGAGTGACTGTTTCTCGGTTAGGGGTTGCCCCAGCCCCTAACCCACAACAGAGGTGTTTGCTGAGCAGGGTAATGCACTGCCTGTTGGTCATGACAGTTTGGCAGTTTTATGGCCAGTATTAAATTGAATATGTTAGGTCTTGAGGACACATTTTCATTTGAGTTCCTGTGAAGGAAAAATGTATTGAATGGTTCTGACAGAGAACAAAAGACCCTTGTATTAGGGACTTATTTGCCTCATATATTGCCTTTCTTCATTATTCTTGTTTGCATTAGAGACAAATATGTCAAGGTGGAAGTTGTCTTTATTTTACTTTTTGTTCAGTTGTTAAGTGCCAAGTCAGTATTGCGAATAATGTATGAGAAACAACCTGAGTATGAGGATGTTTGAAACAAATGTAGTGGGAAGGGTTGTGGATCATTCAGAGTGCAATATCTATCTTTGGCGTACAAAACCCCAAATAGTTTATAGTGTATGTACTTAGGGAAGGGAAGAATCTGCTATCCTGGCAGTGTAATGGAGAAAGCAGAGACTATGTTAAATGCAAGTGATTACACTTTCTTTCTTCTGCCACCTTCTCTCTGACTTCTCTCCTTAAATTGAAAGTAGAATTAGTAGGGAATATTCTGGCAGAACAGTTTTTCTTCAGGATATGCAGAAGCACTTTGATTTCAAGAAACTTTCATTGCAACATAAGTGAGATTCTGGCCTAGTTTTCAGCTGTTTTACCTGGGGGCTGCTGGCCAATCTGAATTACTGTATCCATGGCTCTGATGTGTCTGCTGCACTGCTAGCTTGCTTATCAGTAAGTCAGTAGCTTCTATGGCTGAAAAAAGTAGGATCCTGGAAGCACTGAGGGCATTGTGACAGATACTGTCTCTAATGCTCACAGTTTGCACATTTCATACACATTTCAAAATCCAGTCTCAAACTGGGGCAATCTGTATTTCTGGAGTCTTGACTTTGTGGGCTGATATTTGGAGGCAGAGGGCAGTGCATTCCCCAGGTCTCTAGGAGTAGAAACATAAGCAAAAATTGAAATCTTTTGATGTAATATCAATAGTAGCTTTAAATATTAAAACTTCTAGAGAAAGATGAGCATTGCCTCTGTTTGTACTGTGGTAGCTGTCTTAACAAATATTGTGGTCTTCTCATGAGTCTTAACTTACTTCTAAAAATATCATTTATGCATTTAGATGGTCTTTTCAGATTCTCTGTAATTTCTGGGAGAATAGACTCTGAGCAATGGCTGTTATCTATTAGTTGTTTCCCTACACTGGAAGTAGTATTAACATCACCATTCAACTCTTTTTTTTTTTTCCTGGGAAAGTGATATTAGGTGCTTTATATGAAAAAATCCGCATCAGATAATTTGGAAATTACATAAAACTATCTACAGCAGAAATAAAATGTAAGAAACAGAAAACATGTTGAGTATTTGAGAGAAAACAACACAAAGGACAGCAGAGAGAAGATCTGAAATAGTGAAATGAATGTGAAAGCTACACTGATTCAGAGAATTCAATAGCCTGTGCACAGGCAACAGCAAAGGAAAGAGTTCACAAATAGAGATTAAAGGAGATAGTGAGGTAGAAGATAGAAGTTAAGGAAAGGATAAGCTGAGGAAAACAAGAGAGCAAGAAAAAGCAGTAGAGTGTGAAATGTAGGGTAGGAGAGAACATAACAAAAGAGAAAATTAAGCAAAAAGACAAGGAGTATTAAGAAGGGAAATGACAAACACAGTACTAAGAAGCCTAAGCTTATTCCCTCTGTCTTTAATGAGTAGTTAAAGTCTCTTTTTTTCCTGTGACTGCAGAGGGGAGATTTCCCTTTCCAAAGAGGGAAGACTTTGATGAAGCAGCATGCAGAGGCAGGAAGTTTGTGACCTTTAGGAGGAGAGGGATCACTAGAGGCCTTGGGAGGCTACTGAGGAGATTGCTGCCATAAGAACTGTCAGAACTGATTTACAGTATGAATTTTTCATTTTCAGAGAGTGATCCAGTACAGTCCATCCTGTGATTGCATAGGGCTTGAGATGCTACTGGAATTTCCCCAAGGGTATGTGCAGAGGACATTGCTGCTTAATAGTGGAGAAAATACTTGAAAAAATATTCTTTGAGATTGGGAATATTAATTGTATGAAGCTCATTGGCTAAAAGTGATGATGAATGTGAGATATGTCATAGGACTGATATAAGGGAAGTTTCATGGAATGTTAGAAATCATGCAATCAGTGTTACTGTAGTAAGAAGTATTCTTAAAGTTAAAACTTGATCAGCTTATTAGAACTTAAAGGAAGTCTCCTCCCAGGTTTATTGGAGACGTGATATGGCTGCCACCTCATTGCCACATCAACCCATATAGCAACCTGGAGTTAGATCTCAGGTATGGGCAGCTGCAAACGCTTCTAATAAGACTGAAAGGGGGTTATGAGATAAAAAATAACATATACTTGATGGAGATTAGGGGTGTGTGGTGTTTTAAAAGCATGTGTTTTGGTACTGTGTTTTATACTAGTTAAAAAAAGGAGGATCTTTAGAAATATTTTAGCTTTTGAAGTGTCTTCAGGTTCTTGGGGGATAAATGTGACTGATGAAAAACATTCGGGTATGCTTTTAAAACTCAAGTATCTGAAAAGTGTAAGACTATGGCATACACGAAATATTCAGCCAGTTGTGATAACAATTTTATATACAAATTGACTTTACTGTTTCAGTTAGATACATACAAAAAATAAATACTGATGATCTGAAAGGATTTTATTTTAGATATCAAAAGACCAAAATCTGTAAGAGATCACACAGGAGTCAACCTGGAGCATGCATATTTATGTCCTGCCCAAAAGCTTTTTGCCGCAAATGAAGGAAACCTTACTTGTATTGAATTGAAATGGTATCCCAGTAGGTAGTTACATAACTATCTAATCTTGAGTACATCACAAATTTTACAGCAGTGTATTTTACAACCTTCTTGTGGTGTGATTCAACATGGGGAATGGTTTGTATCATAAAACCATGTGGCTAAACTTAAAAACCCCCAAAGCCTCCATAGTTCACAGCACAGAACAATTAATATATGTGTGAAATAGCTATGTAAGGCAGATAGCCAAGTCAATGCCAAGAAGACATTTAAGATAAATCTGCTTCAATCTGGTAGATAGTTCAGGTATAGATGTTTGAATTAAATGAGGATTTATAACACTGTTTGGTCCTGCTTATTATATAATATTTGTCAAGGTGAACAATTGCTCAAAGAGGGGAAAAATATGCAGTGCCTGCTTTATGCCCTCACACTCCTTCCTTATCCAAGTTTAAATAACGTTTCTCCAGCTAGACCTGTAAACTGTGTACCTCATTAAGCATAGGAACCAACAATGCACATATGCCACTAGTGTCCACTTTCCTTCGGAGATTTAGGGTGATGAGAAGATAAAAGGTCTGCCTACCAGATGGAGCTTGTCAGATTAGCAATTGGAGCAGTGTAAAGAGCACTGTCATATTGGGATTTTTTTTCTTTTCTTTTCCTTTCTTTTTTTTTTCCTTGAGACACAAAGCAATCACTTTATAACACATGTGCATATTTTACGGGGTTTTTTTGTTGTTTTTTTTTGTTGGTTTTTTTTAGGAAAAAGAGGAGGAAAAAAGGCCTCAGCAGAAGGTTGCTGGTGGTTGTACCACTAGCAGAGTAGCCGTTGCCTTCAGGCACTTTCCAGCTTTCTTTGTAATAAGGAACATTAGCAACCGGTGGCTCAGGAAAAGCAGTCAAATAAGTCTCTTGGGGACAAGTAGACCACATGAAGTGAGAGCCATTAGACAAAGCAATGAGATTACTGCTCCAGAAAGGGTTTACTACATATATTACCACATAGATATTACAAGGCTGCCAGCTCACTCAACTTACAAATGTCAAACATGATTTAAAAGGTTATTATACTATCAAGAGAGAAAGAGGATGATTTTCTATCATTGAAATTTCTATTTCATTCTGTTGCAACTACTGCATCTTCCAGAGTCCAATATAGCCAAATAACCTACTTTTATCTCCAATAAGTGTTTTATTGCCCTCAAATTGGAAAAAAAATTTCCACTTTAATTGTATTAGAAAATTTATCTCCTCTCATCACGTAACAGTGAGATAAATATTGCATGTAAGTCAGGTACTAAGACTCCTTTAGACTGACTGTATTCATATGCTGTATGTTGAAAAGGGCACATATCCTTAAGTACTGTAAAAATGGAGTCATATTTTTTAAAAGCAATATATGCGTTCCCAGACTACTGTAAAGCAATAGGGTTCTTTAAATAGATTCAGAAACTTAGATTCTAGTCTCTAGTTTAGTAAATTCTATGACTGTTTTATTGTAACTGGTCTTTAAGGTGAAACTGAGGAGGGGGGATAGAAAAAGGTTTTTTCATTTTGTACTTCTGGGTATTTTTTTCTAGCTTAACAGGGACCTCTGTTGGGGTGTGTGTTTAATTGTATTTTATAGCCAGACATCAATTTTAAGCAATTGCTTCAGTACTAACTACGCTTGTATCATATTTTGCTTCTCAATCAGAATTAAAATGGAAACTTATTAAGTACTGGCTGTTTTGTACCTAGTTACTTTATGGCTTCCAGCAGAGTTGCTAAATTACACAATGCAATGCATCCTCCCTTCAATTTTTTACCCACCTAGAATCCATTGCAATATGAAGCAAAAGCTGATTTGTGTGATCTGGATATTTAAAAGGAAACCCTCTTTTCTTTTTCTCCTTTCTCTCTCTGAGGTATCTAATTTCAGCTTCTCCAAGAGTAATGGTTTCTCCAGATTTGCTTTCCACATGTACAAATCACCTTATTCCTACAGTGAATGAGAATTTGTATTTATTTGTATAAATCTGTAAAATCTAATATTGCTAACTTCTAATCTCTGATTGATTCCAAGTACAGCAGTACACTGAAGCTTGCAAGGAATGATGGTATTCTCTAGAGCTTGGGCTAGTGGTTTTAGTCTTTGATATTCAGATAATACAGATTTATTTAATTTTTTATCTTAGTCCTAATGCATTTAATTTAATGTACTGAATTCACACAAGTAGATTATATATAAAGATTAAATTAAAACATTTGGGAAAAGCTTACTGCTGAATCTCTGCATAAAAAGCAGTATTGAATTATTCCAAAATCAGTATGTCTGTTATCTTCATCCGTCACTGGAAATTTGAGAATCTTTATGTTGCAGTGGAAAAAGTGCCTAAGTTAGAAAGGAAGCAATCCCGAAAGAAATAAGAAAAATCACCAAATTGTCCATAGAATTAACCTAAGTGTAACAATTGAACTTCCCCATCACCATTTTTCTGCAAAAGTTATAAAAAATAGGCTTCAGATTTTTTAAATAATGTTTCAGACTTTGGAAAAAGTTTTCTTTATGAACAAAATGGTTTACCTTATACAGATATCTGTCAGCTGGAAAAATCCATGTAATTAATTCTTCTTAGAAGCTGATAAGAAAACAAAAAATAGCAAGATGAAAATAAATTAAGACCACAGGAATGAGCTCAGTGCTCTATTTTATCCTGCTTCATTGATGTTGAATTCAAGTGGCATAAATGTGGAAACCTATTATAAAAGATTGCTTGCAAGATATAAATTGTCTACTTCATTTTGCTTGGGTGCAGGTGACATAACTAGTTGAATAATAATATTTTTGCCCTTGCATAACTGTTTTTGTCTTAGTATTTCAAAGCATATTGTAAACATTGTCACATGAACTTTGTCAGCTTGTAAATAAGATCTCTGCTTTACGAACTGTGACAGCAAGACAAAGGAGGAAAATGCCAATTGTGTTTTGTGGTAGAGCTTGAGAAGGAACTCAGGAATCCTGATCCGCAGCATCCTGCTGAACCACTAGAAATTATGCAGGTTATAACTGTCTTTAACTACATAGGGCCCCCATGTGACTCCAAGGTAGGCATTATGTCTGAAGTATAAAGAGAAATACTTTTCAGAAAGAAGGACTTCGAGTATTGTTTAGATTTACCAACTTATAAGTGGATGTATTTCTCAACCTACATTGTTAAGCATCTCATTGTTTCAAGGAAAGCACTGAATAAACAATTTAAGTATTCTCAGAAGGTGAAAAGATGTCTTACAAGTTTTTCTCTGGAAAAAGAACAGAGCAAAACTTACCTGGCTTATAAAACTAGTTTATTCTGGCTTTAAGTGAGGAAAAGTCTCAGTTTTGTTCAGGGCAACTGTGTTCAATGAGAATTTGCTAATTGATGGGGAAAAAATGAATTAATTTATGCAAACTTAGTATTAAAAAAACAAAAATTATGCTTCTTTTGTATTCTCAAATAAATCTGGGAGAAACACCAAATTATTCTCCCAGTTCAAGGGAGAGAGCATCAGGGTTGTCTCAGTGGTGGTGGTGAGGCAGGCTGTGCAGACTCCCTGTGCCATCTTGAGATAATCATTGTGTGCAGTTCCTCTGGAAATAGAAATAACAAAATTAACAATTACATGGCATGATGGACTTTGCATTTTAGATGGTTTCACTGGCAGCTTTGTGATAGTTTTCTGATATGGACTTGGTTTTTGGGGGAAGAGTGAACATTTTGAATTTTTTTATGAGGTGATGATAATCCAAAGAAAGGAAAGTAGAGCAGTAGTAAGACAGCAATCTATTTCAGGCATTTGGATATGGGCAAAGATGCAACAGGCACAGACAATTCATTACGGTTTTTTTGAAAAAATACTTGTTTTCTGCACTTTATCCTTCTATATGAGTACTTCATCTGACTGGCTTGTAGCAGTTCATTGCATGATGCTGGGGTTTGCTCCCAGTTGAACCTTTGGGTACTGCTCCAACAGAAACAATAACAAGGAATGTGTTTGTCAGGTTTCCTTTTGTCTTTAATTGGATCTGTCAACCCCTTTTAGCTGGAATAGACTTCAGAAATGGTGTAGTTAGGGGCTCTGTATTGTCAATAGCTTCAAGGAATTGATTCTTCTATGAAGGCTGGTAACATTCTCTACTTGGCATTTTTGCTTAGCACACACTTTTGCAAATAAAACCAAACTTTACTGTATGTGTGTTCTGATTGTAGAGATTTATTTGTATAGTCAAAGAACAACATTTTTATGGTATCTGTATATTCTGTGTACTACTTTCTAGACATTTACAGCTTTTTTTTCCTAATTTATTTTCCACCAGAAATTGCCTTATGTTAGTGGGAAGAAGGCTGGGGGAGATCAGTGGAAGAAATTGGGGAGATATGTTAAAGCTGGGGAATGTCCTTCCTTGCAGGACTGCTTTGAACTGTAATTTACAAATGACAATTACTGAAATCAGTTTCTGTTCTTTTTGAAATCTTCTTTCAAACTTGCTTATACTTATTGACCTTTGCTGACTCACTGGGGGTTTGCATTTATTTATTTGTACATGAGTAACGTGTTCTTTTATGGACATTTAAAAAAAAACAACCTGTAATCAGGCCCTGATTCCACTGAAATAAATCACAGAACTCCCACCAGCTCCAGCTGAGCTTGGCATTGTACTTCTCTTTATGAATCCCTACCATGCTACCTTCTGTGATGAGGAGGGTTACTGAGACTTGTTGCCTTATAAACTCAGGTCTCTGTTTTTTGTAGTGCCATGACATTTATTTAATGGTCAGTGCAGTAAACCAGTTCATTAAAATGCTTTTGTTTAAAAGTTGACTTTTTAAAAAAACAAAAACAATGTGTCTCAAGAATCCCTGTAAGCAGCAAGACAGATGAGGATAGGTTAGATTTTTTGAGAGTTTTAGGTATCTGACATCTTTTTGAGTAAAATAGTATTAGGCATCTAGGGAGGAGATAAGTGTGTAATGAGTTTTGTGGATATATCCATAGCTTCCTACTCTAGGGTTACATTAATCAGTTACCTAAACATAGACATCTGATGACGTTTGAGATCATCCAGGATGTTGTTCTCCAGCTTTTGCTCTAAGCAGCTCAAGTGTCTGTTGCAGGTTCTCTTTTCTTAGCCAACACTGTTCTCTAGAAATGCCTCAAATAACCAGGGAACCGAGTCCCATCATTGATTTAGGATGAAACTCTAGGTTTTCAGCCTGTACATTTAGGTGTCTAACTGTTGATGGCAATGAGCTAGGTTGTTGAGCTAGGTGTCTAAGCGCCCATTTTGAACAATGAAGACCTGGTCAACAAAGTAAATGGACTCCTGAAGCTACTAGGTCTGTCCAGTCATTTTCCTGATGGCACAGATTTTATTGAGCACCTCTTCACTTCCTTGTGATTAGAGCCTAGGCACCTTCCTCATGTGTTGTCAGTTGCATTCAGCCACCTATGTTTAGATGTCCATAATGGGAAGCTGAACTCCATAAGTTACTTTCTTGCAGTCCCTTTGGGCAGAATGGAAATCATACAGCTGTACTAGGGAATCTCAATTGCTTTAGGAAGCCACTTGTCATGAATGGAGATACAAGAAAAGGAAAGATACAAGGATGAGTTTCAGTTCTCATATGGAATTTGAAGAAGTATTAATTAGGAGCCAATGTATTTTCTTCTGAACTAAGACCATCAGGTAGAGAGGTAAATTACCAGTATGGAACTTCTGTTGGCATTTTTATGTGCAGCTTTAAGTTAAGCTCAGATTTTAGGTTTGTTTGTAATTGTAAACATGAGAGAGAACTACAGAGTGTGCATACTAATGTTAGTGTGGAAGCCTGATGGTTTGTTTGGTTATATTTGTACAGGAAATATTTCACAGTGGTTCAGAGAAAATATTTTGGCTTTAGAGAGACTATTTATGGAAAATTTTAACTTCAGAAAGTTACTGACATGTTAGAGAAAGTTCAGCTAAGAATAGCACAAATTAAAGGACTAAAGGGTGTAATTTACTAAGTATGATTGTGTTAAATATGCAAAGTTTGGTGAAATGATAACTAAGAAGGATCTGATAACTGTCTTTAAATATTAACAGTGTGTGATGCCAAATAGGAGAGAGTAATTAACCTGAAAAAACTGGAAGGAAAATGCACCTACTAGGATAAAAGAATAAATGGAGAAGTCAAGTCATTCACCTCTCATCTACTAATTGCTTTGATGTTCTTTTCCCCTACTTAAATCTCATATTTTCACTGCCAAACTGTCAGAAGAGATGACTACCATTTTATCATATTAGCCTTTTTCAGTACGTTCACTGCCTTTTTGTCACCCCAATATGAAACACTTCACTAATTTTTGCTTTCAGTGCCTTTGTGTTGTATATCTCTAGCCTAGGTCTTGACCTTGAATATTCCACTACTGGGACATATGTCTGTAAAGCTCTTTTAATAGAGATGCTGAAGTAACCTAGAAAATGATACCTTTAGCTTTTATACCCCTTCTTACTTAACTTTTCTTCCACTTTTATAAACTTCAATGCCTCGTTGTTGCTTTTTTCCTTTTCCTGCCTCTGTACATCTTCTCGTGCTGCTTTTTATGTATCTGTAACAAATTAGAGCTCGCAAAAAGGGCTTAGAAGTTTTGAAGAGGTGAAAGGGTAGCATATTTTCTATTGCATACATGGCTGAATGACAGGGGACACAGTTAAAAAAATGTTAGAAGATCAACAGTAATTTGTTAAGTTGCTGTGATTCAGCTGTTAGCTGTACTCAACATTTCTCCCTAAATGCTTAACTTCAGTATGCAGGGCTTTAGAAAGACAAAAAATTTGGAGGAATGCAGGAGGGGTAGTGCTGCATTAGAAGGCAGAATGAGAAATACACCAAAGTATGAAAAATCATCAAAATCAGAATGCACATGGTCCATTTGGTTCATTTACTAGTTTTATTTTGCCCCTCAGAGTATAAGATCCTAAACCAGTTAACCTTTTCTGTGTGGCTGTGTGGCGGTAAACTCACCTCTGGAACCAAGCAAAGAATAGCAGTTGTATCTGAGTTTCACAGCTGCTAAGACCATCAGATTTCAGTTTCAGGAGGGTTTAAATCTTTTGGCAATCTTGGCTGAACTACTATCAGAAGTTTGAGTAAGCTCTCATCTCATTTGCTGCTTGTAGTCAATGCATTGATATTATCTCTTATTTTCTAGCTAAAGAAATTAGGTTCCATGATGCAACCTAATGGCATTCATACATGCCTTAAATATATTTTAATACATCAGTACCTAAATGAGTAAATATAAAAAATATCTCTAATTATAAATTATTCATGTGTGCATTTGAAAAATGTCAAACTTACAGTTTCTTTGAACTATTTTGTCATGTCAGAAATAGGGCAAAATAGCAAAATATCAAATTTGTCTATAATAGGCCCAAGGCAACACTTTTACAAAGTGCACTTTGTGCTTGAAATGATAAAGAAAATGGAAGGAAAAAATCCAGCTTTTGGCAGAGCCAAGTGACGGGTTCTATTACAGGGGTCTGTTCCTTCAGTTGTATGCAACAGGAGGATTTTAAATAGGCCTTGCAGGCAAGGAGAAACAGCAGGGTGAAGAAAAGCTATAAAAAACTCTCAGGCTTCCGTTAGCTGAAAAAAGTTAAAATTCATAGAAAGCTGAGCTATGTTACTTGACCATCTAAACTATATCTAGAAAATAGTCATGATTTCTCAATGTATGTGCAGGTGGTATGTATTACAAGGGCAAAATTAGGTAGTCTTACTGCATAAACTCCTTCAGGTGTAAACTCACCTTTGGACAAAAATAAAAAAGGTGCCTTTTTAGGTTTTTCAAGCTCCTTTTGGATGCTGATCTTTCAAAATATGCCTTTAGACTCTATGCAGTGAGAGAGAAAGTCAAATGAGCTTTAGCTTGTAAAACTTGATTAGCCAGATCTAAACCCTGTCAGCTGAAAGGTAAAGGGAGAAGTTAGACAGCAAGATTGCAGGGCTGCATGGCACTGCAGGCTGCTCTATGTGCCCTCCTCCTAGCTTTTCTGCCTGCTGGATTAGGAAAGCAGTAGTGAAATACCTCACTGTTTATAATGATGAAGTGCTTGCCCGTGTCTCAGCAGGTTGCCAGAATAAAAGCAGCAGCACAGACTGGTCTGATAGGAGAGCTCATCCAAGCATTCTCAGCCAGAAATTCACAAGTTATGATGTATGTGACATCTCTGAGGTGGTGTTGACAGATGAGTTGTAAAGGAAGAAGTACAATTGGTTATTAAGGTGCTGGGTGGTGGATTTAGTGCAGCTTGAGCAGAAATAGAAAGTGGAACTTCTTTTGTAAATAAATCACCATGTTTTGTTTAGAGGCCATATATTCTGTCATTGTTTCTCCTCAAGTAAGCAATTACTGCTAGGCAATCACAATTAAAAGAACTGCAGATTTTGATGCTACACTAGGAGTCAAAGAATATTGCCTAGATCTCGATTGTATGTAAAATAATGATTTCCTTTGATAGAAAGCATTGCACTGGTTTCCTTTTTTGAACATCAACTCTTCTTGGTAAGCAAGGCATTATAGATATAAAATAAGTTGTTTTTTATGTGTGGTTTTCATAGATTTTGACAAAGGAGAGCAGAGAGGCAAGATTAATTGATTCCCTGATCTGTATGTCACAGTTTGTTGTGGACAGGGTAGAGAACAAAAGGGGCTATTGATGTAAGAGTTATAATGATCTACACTCATGCTTAGTTTATGCATGAACATAAGTCACTGTTGGATCAAACTTATTGTGAGTCTGTCAGCCAGTGTGGAAACTCTTTTCCTTGAAGAGAAGGTGTGTAAAATCCTGCCCCTGGAGAAGGCATTTGTGACTGATGCTTTGACACTACATCAAACTTGCTGTAGTATTTCTTCACAGACAGCACACTCCATCCTTTGCCCATCAAACCAAAAGGAAAGAACGAACATTTCTTCTGTTTGGATGTTAATACTATTTACTGAAACAGAAGAGTGAGGTGGAAAACTTTTTGAGTAGAAGTGGTGACTAATGTAGGATTAAAATACCTAAGGTCCACAACTATTTATTACTGGACAAGAGCTTGTCTTTGTTTCAGTCCACTGGGAAGTGCTTCTCCATTTAAATAACCATCTGTAATTTCCATTTATAGAACATCAGTGTAAGAATATGAGGTTTCTTTAAATAGTACTGTGAATTTTATACCTTTTATTGGATGATGATGTTTTGTTTTCAAACAATTGCAGCTTCCTTCTTGAGGCTTTGTTGACTGTGAGTTATGTCAGATTTTAAAAGCCTCCTTTTGGTAGGAAGGTCTGAATGAGGTAAATGAGTTTTCTCAGGAGTTTCTTGGAATAATTTAATGTTGCGGACAAGCACACTAGGAAAATAAACCTGAGCTGTAGTGATTGAGATAAAAAACATCATTCACTTGAAGTTCCTCCCAAACTGGGAATACAAGATAACAATACTGTCATCTCTGAATAAGACAAAGTCAATTCAGGTCTTTCTGTCACATTTAGGGGAATTTAGATCAGATTTTCATAGTTGCAGATGTTTGTGATCACAGAACATAATTTCCTGAAAGAGGAGAGAGAGGTCTCAGGCAAGATTCCTCTTCAAGATTTATAGCTGAACCAAGTCTACCTATATTAAGATTCAAGCATCATGTTCTGTTTTGATTATGATGCTAATTTTCATAACCTTTTCACAGTGGTCCTAAAATAGCATTTAATCTCTTCTTGATAGAATCTCAAACAGATAAAACCAGCTACCTGATATTTGTTGTTTTTCTTCTTACAAGCAGGGAGAAAAGAAATCTATACATTTATGTTCCAAAGTCAGAAATCCTGGAATTTCTATTAAAAAAAAATAATCTCAAAATACTGACTAGAAAAAATTTATTACAGGCATAAAAGTGTCTGATTTCTGGTGCTGTGCTGTGGTTTATTTTTTCAGTGTTAGAATATAGCATATTTTACTCAGCAAAAATCAAAATAGGGTATAAAATAATAATAAAAAATAATAAAACTATTCAGACCCCAGTATGATGGCCTTTCTTCTTAAACACGTGCATCTCTTAGGGGTTTTGTATGAGCTTCAACAAGCTACTGCTGAGACCAATAGTGTTGGACCTTTGTCCCAATGTATTGAGGGTTTATTAAGAGCTTTGCCTGTTTTATTTGGCTTTTTGATGTTTATATGTAGCTTTATTCAGAATTCCACCTATCTCCAGTGCTCATTAGTTGTAGTGGCCTTTCTAAACCAGGTCTTTTGGGAATGGCAGTGATTGTGACAGATGGTAGAGGAACACAATTGTTCTGGGACGCTGCTTATCGCTCTGTCTCTCTCTTTCCTCCTTTCCTCTTATTTCAGTGCTGATGCTGGATTCCCATGCATTTGCCCCTGGAGAGACACAAATTGCAGTAGTTACTTACACAGCACTTCACAGAGTACTTGTAAGAATAAACTCTCATGCTTCTCTTTGTCAAATAGAAAGCAATTGTTTTATTTTTTTTTACAATCAGATTTTTTTTTTCCTTCTTGTATAAGATAATGCATTAAGAGTACTGGAGCCTAAAGACACATCTTTGTAAAAAAGCATGTTACAGTTGAGCAAAAGCATTCTTCAGCAGCTCTTCTGCAGTTATTTGTAATTAGACATAGTCTTATGCAGAAAGGAGCATTTTAATTCTATACTCTAAAGAGCCAAGATTACTTAGAGCAATTTTCTTCCAATTTGTAGGATCAATATATCCTCCATATTTATCCAGTACAAATAGGAAAGACATTTCACTTTCATCTGAGCTGTAGAAAAATAGTATTGCCTTGAAGAAACAAAGCAGAAAAATTCAGAGAAAATCAGCTGGGGAAAAATAAAGAAAATGGGGTGGGGGGAATTGTCAAGATGGTGGGAAGCAAGGGGGAAACAGAAGACATGTTAAGCTTTATTATTTATGGTCTTTTTTTTTTTTTTTCCTGATTGTTAAGTTAAAACTTAAGCTTTTTCATTCAGTCATGATGTGTGAAATTTTCTTAAGACTTTGTAAAGAGCACATAATCACAAGACTTAGTATGAGAATAGCACCCACTAATTTCTGTAAATTCAAATACATGTTGTAAAAACTACTTGGGCATATCAGGAATGTAATGCAGCAACACTGACAATATAATGTCATAAATATTTGTGTAATTTATAATTTTAAACCTAAACACAGAGATTACTGTATTGTCTCTAGTTGTGCTGAGGTGACAGGTATCTTTCTCCTCTTCTCTGTCTTTGCAAAGATTAATTGCCTCTTCAAACCTGTGTGCATTTTGCCTTCAAAGCATTTTCCCTTTGATCCCTCTCCTCCTTAGCTGCCCATCATCACTGGACTTGTACAAGGGAAAGCCTGAACTGGATTTGCCTGTGTATTTGTGAAATTCACTGTGTGAAAGGGTGCAGTTTGCACATTCTCTGTTGCTCATGAAGTGTTATTGGATTAAATCTAATCTTGAGCTGCAGTGTGTCCTGGAGGGGACCTTGGAAAATGAGGCTAGTTCTATAGTTTCAGGGTCAGCACTTCACCTGTCTTGGTGTTCTCTTTTCTTAGTTGGGAAAAAAAGCCTGCTTCTGTGATCTCTTTCATTTTTAGGGGACAGTCTCCGAAATCAAAACTATTTTGATCTGTATACAGTACTACAGTGGATATTCATAAACTCACTGTAGTGAATATTGTGTGTAAACAATGTGAAAGAAGGAAACTGAATTACAAATACTAAATTTTAGGTATCTACTGGAAAATATAGTGCTGTCATCTTCTTGCTTTGTATAATCTTGGATTTAATCTTACTATTACTGACTATTTAAAATAAGATTGTGGTATATATTTTGCTATACGTACTTGCAGATAATTATCTGCTGCACATATAACCTTTTCTCCAAACTAAATTGAAAGAAGTATCCATTGTAATTCTTAGAGTCTTAAGGTCTTTATGTACTATAAAGATTGTAAAATGAAATCTTGCTGTGGTATGACTGAACTCAAATCTGCGTCCTTTTCTCTGTGGTAGATTTTCTGATTTATTTTGCATTGCAAGATGTTTCAGAAGTTATTCAAGTGGAAGCAGGCATGTACTTTATACGCCACAGCATACAATTTTAATTTCATGGGGGGCAATGGGGTTTTTTTGTTCGTTGCCAGGCCTTTTATGAACATGCTGCTAGATCCCCTGTTGAACAGCACCTGCTGTGCTAGTGATGGGGATATGTATAATGGTATGTCTACCTTGGGAGATTATGGGTATGGTGAGGGCAGGGGACCAACAGGGAGGCCAATGTGTATGTATACTTTCCAAATTCCTAGCTACGCCTCTGGCTAGACTGCACCATTAAAAGTAGCATGCTGTTAACACTGGAATATAGAACGTAAGGATTAAAAAATAATGTATCTCTGCATGTTAATGACTGTGTATTCTCTGTGCTTCCTAGCAAACAGCAGAAGAATAGTAACCTCTCCAAGGCAGAGCTATAAAACCCAGCTTCTCAAACTGGCAACCATTCTTTGACCTTGGAAAGCAATGTTACCTGTTCCTAGCTTCTGTCACCTTAGGTTTCAGGCGATACAATGGTAGCTTTATGAATTTCACCTTATAGGGGACTAGTTATTAGGGCAGATGCAACCAGGGAGTTGACAACCTCCTACGCACATTGACTGGACTGACATTTGCTTAGCGGTAACAAGCTGCCATAGGATGGTGCCATGGGGGCCCTTGGGCTTGATTTAAGAGTGCTGACACGAACTGCTTGTTATTTCATATTTTAGAGCTGTCAGGGAGGCAACTGATGTCAGCATAGAATTATTTGATAGCTCTAAATCATAAGTAAAGTATGAATCTATTGACAGCAATAAGCTAGAAATCAAATTGTTGAACCTCTCAATAGGGAGAAAATTGGCAACTGAATGTTATGCATGCACACACATATCATGAAATCCATGTGCATGATGCTATCTTTTAATGTTGTGGTTTAACTGCTGCTGTTATTGCCCAGCAGTTTTTCTAGGAAAACAATGCATTGCAGTTTTCATTGTGTTCCCACTAAACTTTTATTTGGCAAATTTGGTGATGGTAACGTTATCATCTTATATTGAACATGTAACCACAGTTACACCCGTCTTCACTAATGGCCTTCTTGAAAATTTTGTGTTGAGAGGAGGCTCTTGAAGTAGGAAGACAATAGCAGGCTCTTAGGCTCACTGTGAATATTTACAGAGCATACTGCATTCCAACCCCAAAAGCTGTATCAGTTGCTGTATCAGTCCCACTTCATTTTCGTAGATTTATTCTAGTGTAACTCCATTGCCATACAGTGACTCAAATTTGTAAGCTTCATTTATAGAGTATTAAAGAAAAAACAACCAAACAAACAACAAAACCCCCAATCTTCTGCAATGTTTCTCTTTTTTTCTTTTCTATCCCCCCACCCTAAGCACATCACATGGATTTTGGGAGCTTCTGATTCTCTAATTCTGTCTCCCAGTATATACCAATTGAAAGCATTTAGTCATGATTAAAGCAGATTGAATGAGATAATCCCTCTGAGTGAGCAGCTTCAAAAAGCTCAAGCACTGCTCTTTGGGGACATGAACTAACTCAACACAAGCTAATTCCTGCAGCATCTCCCATGTGATGAGTTAGGCACACTGCTTACTTGTTTACCAGATCACATTAGGTTTTTTTCAAGTAAGAATTGAATTTTTAAGTAAGTTTTAGCAGTTATACAGCATGGAATTGCATGGTTTAGAATTAAACTATGCAACAAAGTGAATTATTTCCGTGTTACAAATCAGAGCAAAGATGTTTCTAATGGAAGCAGTGATGCATTCATTGAGAGGTGACCTGTGGAGTAAGGGTAATAATATGCAAAGCACGGGAAATAGGATTGCTTCACTTTCAGTGATAGAAAGCTTTGGTTAGACAGTATCACGCTCTCCAAGCTCCAGTGCATGGCCTCATGTTTAATACTTTGCACTTTTTCCAAGTAAGATTAGAATGGTAGCCAAGATTTTTGAATCTGAGGCCTTTTAAGTGCAGCTGGAGTTAAGAATGTTGTAATGTTGACAGCTTTTTCCAGTAAAGTATTTTCAGTTGAGATTATAGCAGTTGTTACTTGTTTATGTTTGAATTCCTTTCCTTAAATGTGTTATAACCATTATTTAAGGGGACCTAAACCTTATACTCTACAACCTCTGTAGATATTAAACTATCTCGTTTTTTAATTTTAACTTCCCCCCACACATACACATCTCCCCAGGATCCACAACTGATCTGATTATGCTGGTCATGTGCTAGCCATGAGGCTACAGCAGAAAGTGATGTGATTGCTGTCCTCTACTGTTCACTGTGGAGGACAGGCTCAGAATTAAAATGTTTGGGAATACGACATACTTTACTTACATTATGTGAAACAAATTCAGTTTTTGCTGAATGCTGTGGTCAGTAGAGTTCAGACCTTAAAAACAATTAAATAGTTTCTTCCTTCAGATTTTATCAAAATTTCCTAATAAGATCATTATTACTCTTCATTTATAAAGAGTTGATGTCTCACGTTTTTTTTAAGTCCTTTGTGTACTGATTTCTCTGCTTTTTCTTTGCTCTGGATGTAGTCTTGCCAAGTAAACACTGGTTGATTTTATTCTGAGTCAGGTGCAGAAATTCAGTGTTACCTGAGGCCAAAACTAATGAGGAATGAAAGGGTGCCTCTACTTCAACATTTTAGTGTAGATAAGAGTGTGTGGTTCTTCAGAAGTGGATCTTGTGATTATCCTGTTACTCTGTTTTGGCTCCTGATGCAAAATGCTGTTGGAGCATGGGAGCTATGCTCCTGTCAGTGGAATTAAATCAAAATATGGGTTTCAGAAGAAACTCTAATTTGTTCCAGCATCTGTGGACATTCAAAGTATGGGAGCCAACAAGGTCTGGTTTGAAATAGCTCTACCAAAATCATCTAGTGTGTGGGTATTGGGTTCTTGGTGTTATGCCGTTTATTCTGCAGATCTACTCCTGTAATACTACTTTTCTTACTAATGGGGACATGACATAGACTAAGGTGGTGTGTAACTGGAAGGGGAAACAAGGTGACAGCATTAGCTTTTTTCAAAATACCCACGTTTTTGAGTTCTGAATAAAAACACAACCATTGTGATAATTATATATATATATATAAAAATGATTCTACTATAGTGAAAATTCTTGTGATTGAAAAATGAAACTTAATCTCTGCATAGTCTTTAGCAAAGAACTATTACCATGTTAGATTTGGATTGGGGAGAAATTACAAGCTATAGTTTAAAGCAATTGCAGAGATCCTTGGCATGTGCCCAGTTGGCAAGTGTTTATATGTTACGTTAGCTCAGCTCAGTCCCCAGCCTTACAGCAGAGAGGTGGCTCCTGAGTCTGGGACAACTTACACATGTGGGAGATTGTAAATATCTTGGCCAAGTGCCACCTACCTCAGTCGTCTTACAGAATAAAAGCTAAGGCATTAGTGTTGAGGCAAATTCTTTTCCATTCTACTGTTGCTCACCAACAAATGGAAAACAAGGGATTAGCTTTAAAAGTTGCTTAACTGAAAGTGAACAGGCTTTGACACAACTGAGTAAAAGCAATCTTGCATACTAATTGAAGAGGTTCTAGTCATCTGTTAAGTGCACTGTTCATCCAAAGTATAATTTGCCAATTGTAACTAAATATATTGGTGACACTTGATGTTGAGTCTGGGGATGATCTACTGGGATGATATGACTCCAATTTTCTGTCACCTGTGGAAAATGAAATTTTTCCAGATAGGGAAGGAGATATTTTGACTTAACTGGTACCAAACTCCTTTTACAACAGGAAAGGGAATAATCTGAACTGGGGCCAGACTTTCTTTCTTCCAGTGTCATGGGAAGCTAGAAGCAGCAGAGCAGTAGCCACTTTAGTAAACTTGACTTTTCAAGATTCAGACATAGGAAATGTTCAAATGTTCATTATTGCTGACAATTTTGTCTGAACTTAAAGTCAGTTCTGACTTTATACAAATCCCTGTACTTCATGGTTTTGGAAAAAATGTGGGAGGCAGGAAGAACGAATAAGAGAAGGAAAAGGGTCCTTTAAAGGGGGAAGTTCCTTTGCTGTAGCACTTTCCATGTAACTTTGATAGTAATTTCCATTGCATGGCTGAAATAGTTGTGAGGAAGGAATAGCTGATTTAAACCATTTCCTTATTTTTCATTTAAAAACCAGTACCAATTCCCTGTCTTTAGCTTCAGTATATTGTAGGGCTATTGCAGAACAGAATTACTTGTCAATTGGAATTATCCAGGACTTTCCGTGTTTGACTGATGATGTTCACCATTTCAAAGAGGCATTAGGTTAGCAGTTACACATTGGAATTTGTCAGGATGATTATCATAGGTCTGAAGAATAGATGCATGGAGCTGGAGAGGAAATACTGGTGGGACAGAGGGTGGTGAGCAGACAAAAGAGAAGGGTAGCACTTGTCTGGACATGAAACAGTTATCCATGTAATTAATATTTATTTTTAGTACGAAAATACTGATGTAGTCAAAGGGAAAAGTAAGTTTACTTTGCAAAAGTTTATTTTTCTTGCTGATATTTTATCTCTTCATGTAATCCAGATAACCTAGAACGGTAGAAAACCAGGAATATCAATTGTGTTATTTTCTTGAGAGATAGAGTCGTTCTCATTCATCTTAGCTTGAGGACTGAAGCCATAAATCTCCTATCAAATTGGGTTTATCATGTTAAGACTACAGGAAGGTGAGACAGATATCAGAAGTCACTAGTTTTCACATAATGCATCTAGGAAAATTACACTGAAATCTCCAAGTAGACAGCCCTCTGCTTTGTAGGAGGAATTTAGTACTCTTCTTAGTCTCATGGGATACATGAACAAAGTCAATTAGGTAGACAACTAGAGTGGTTGGGTTTCTTTTGGTTTTAAGATTTTTTTTTTCCCTCTGATGGAGTACCATACATTGAAATAAGCCAACTTAAGGCTTTGAACATACTTTAGCAGAATATTGTATAACACAGAAGATGGGCTGCTGTTCTGAATCAGCTTCTCCCAGCATCTCTTTTTCCACTGGTTATAATGGGACATCTGGAAGACAAGCATTTTGTTTAGATGTCTATACTGAGGTCTAGTTATATTACTACCTTAGTTTTCTTAGTTAGCATTCTGGTTTGACATATATATTTAGGAAACAGGAAGGAAGGAACCTTTCTCTTTCATCAGCACAGGTCTTTTAACATGATGAATTTTTTGATGTTATGTGTGAAAGGAGAATTACAGGCATGGGAATTTAATTAGTTCAATCTATTGAATAATATTAGGTAACTCTTATTGAAATTTTTACCAATAAATGGACTGTAATATTACAGGCATTTACCTGTAGTATCTATCCTTGTAAAACTGAACTTTTGATTATAATTTTTGTTGTGTCAAGTTTCTTGTCTGATAGATCTTGATAAAAGCTCTACACGCATTGTTTAGGGAAAGGTTCTGTTTGGGGCTCCATTAATAATGGATATCATCCATCTGTCTCTCAAAAATGAATTTTCATGATCTCATTGTTTCGAATGTTATGGCTAAAGCTCACAGTTGTCATATGCAGGAAGAAGAATTTGCCTTACATTAGGCCATTGGTCCATGAAATCAGGAATCCTGCCTTCACTGGCAGCCCAGTTCATTGCTCTACATATTAAGGATACTATTCTGATCATTCTGTATATACAGAATTTTTCTAATTTAAATGAAAAAGCAGCATGATAGGGCTCTTTCATTTCCCTCCAGGATATTAGGGCACATTCAAGGAAATGTGTCAGGGGCAATGCCACATGCTGTGCACATCCTAAAGGGGGAAGGAGAAATCTGTTGAAGAGGAGTAGTAAGCAGTGAAAGCTATCATGTTGTAGTGATGTTTTTCTTCATATTTCTTTGAAATCTTTTAATAACTGTGTAAGTAGCTGAAGCCCTTGGGCAGCTTTAACTTACATGGCAGCAGTTCAGCAGTAGAACAGTCTGTGCATTAGTGACCTTGGCTGAATTATGTAGACTATATTTTCACCTGCATAAAATGTTCTTCAACAATTTTTCTTTTGCTTTAGGCATAAATGGTGTTTTCTCCAATGTCACATTGGGATGCTAGATTTCGATTTCTGTGATGCTGATAATGAGGAAATGTCTTTGCCTATCTGGGATAGGCTTGCCCTGCTCTGTTTTTTTTGTATTATTGAAGGGCTGCTGTAGGATGCTTTGTACTGTTATCTCTCTTCTCTCATTTTGGATGACATCAGTTGGAAGGTTTTGCAGAAGTCCCTTCATGTTCTCAAATCTTGACTCCACCAAAGTCAACAAAAGCTTTATCATTTACATTTTCAGGGCTAAGTTAGAAAACCGGGAATTTTATCCCCTAAATCATCTTGTTTGTGACGATTTTACTTAAGAATTATCCTCCAGCAAAACAGGACCTAACAGATCTCTCCATAGTATCTAAGTCTAAACTTTCTCTGGAAGCTGCAGATACCTTGTGATTTCTGGCTAATATACAGGGTGATTGGTAGCTCTGTGGATGATTTGTGAGGTGAAATTTTAACACATTTTTTCGTTTATTCTCTTAACTTCCATGTGATCATGAACAAAAAATCAATTGAAAGAAAAAAAAGGTTGCAAACACTTATGTGTGTATTTTCATAGCAGTGCCTAAAAGAAACATTCATAGAGGAAACATTTTACATTTGAAACTCCTTCATTGGAGACTCTAAAACATACTGTGTGCCTTTTATAAATAAGTACATGCTACAAGCAGTGAATTACAAAGGTCAAAAAATCCTGCCAGAGAGACAGTCAAATTGAAAAGTCTATGTAACTCCTGCATGTTCACATATGCATGATTTAAACATTAATTTCTGAAGGAGAAAGGATGACCATGGTTAAACTGTTATCATGAGCAGTTTCTTTTTATGTCTTGCCTAGTGAAATGGCAGTAAGAGTATTTTGTTAGAGAAATATTTTTAATAAAAGTATAGTTTTTCAATGCTAGGGTTCACAATGTCTGTGTATATATTTTGATAAATAAATATAAATATTATAATAATTATAATTTATAATTATAAATACAATTTAAAAACTACCATTGCATCCTCAAGTAACATCAGATCTCAAATTGGTGGAGTTTCCAGTAGCAAGTGCATCCTTCTATGGAACATTGTGTGTCCATTTGAAATATCAAAATGAGAGTTATTACTTGCTTTGGATCAGAGGCTATAATGAGCCCTGAGACTGCACTGGCTTTCATATATGGACTTGTGTTAGGAAATAACAATGCAATATGATATTCCCGTATCTAGAACTTTATCTTGTTGCCTTGGTGCAGCAAATTGGCTCAACATTGAAAACTATGTCTACTCCATAGTCACTTGTCAATTCTCTAGGTAAACTGAAGTTCCTGTTGGATTTTTTTTGAGATACAAATATATTCTAAAAAAAATAAAAACAATGGAACTGTTAGTTCTAAAATTAATTTTTCTGTTTAAAAGATGTGTGATGCTCTTTCTGAAGATGCTGATCTGCTGATGCTGTATTTATTTTCCCCTCTCAATATCATTTTTGCAGCCTTCTGTAGCTATGTTGTTTCTAATGGCTCTTATTCTAGTTTACTCCAGAGAAAGCATGAATAGATTTTAGATTATTGTTTTGAAGTCATCCTTTGTTTGCCTAGAGCATTTTAGTTAGGTAATGATTTTGTTTTCTTCACTAATTTGCACAGCATAGAGGTTGCTGGTTTAAACCAGTAGATAGCATGCAATCTCTTTGAAAGAAGGGAAAAATGACCAAGCCAGGTACACTGAGAGTGGGTCACTGTCGCTCATTGTCAAGAGTGAGCTGCATGGGCTGTCACACTGGTCCTTGCCAGCAGAAGTGACAGGTGACCAGCCCCAGGGGCTTCAGCAGGAGCACCCTGCCAATCATATTTCAAGGGTGCTCACTCAGCATTGGAAAAACTAACAAAATGATTAAATATCATTTTCCCCCATTATTCTCAACTGACCAGTAATTAAATACACTTATAATGTATGGAAATATATATTTAATAAAGACACTGAGAATTTACCATACCTAGGTGGGCCAAATGAGTAAATAAGATAGTAGGCATTTTCAGTCTGTGGTCTCTTGCCTTAGGGAGTGTCTTTTAATGACTTGATGTGATGCCTTTTATAGTTTATCGCTGATGACATTTTGAGGACACACACAGTTTGTAGAACAAAGAACAATAAAACTAGGGTATTTTCCTGAATGTGGTTTAGATGCCCTCCAAGTTATAAGCCTGTTCCAGCAAACAGAAGTAAAGGGCTACTGTATATTATTCTTCCTGAAGCTAACACAAAATCTTTCTTTCTTAGGGAGAATAATGTTAGCTACATGACAATAAGCTGGTAGTAATCTAAAACAAGAAGTTCATTTTAATAAATAAAATATTTTCTTATTGATATTATTTATTTTCATTTTTGTTTTAGTATTTTATCTCTATTGATATCCCTTATTTTATTTTTCAGATCTTTAAGATATCTGAATATTTCCACATTACCTATATTTCAATTATATACATATATATGCTTCCTTATGTATTGGAAAATCACTGTGTCATGTGTACAGTAGTCCTAACTTGGAGCTTCAAGTAAGCCTAGATGCACTCAACCCTCAGGTTTGTGAATGCCTAGAGAGTACAGACAAAGATCTTGAACTTAGTTTATTTGCTTGTTTAAGGAATGAGAATCCATCCTGCTTTGGAGAGGTGCTTTGATATTCTCAGTTAGTCTGGATTTCCTCAGGACTTGGTTGTCAGTCATGTCATTTGTATGTCTCAGTCTTTGAAAAGGAAAGCTTTTTTGTTGTCTCTGTAAAGAAGAAATGGGAATGCAGCTGAAGTGCAAATGTGTGTGTATACAAACAGGCATAATTTTTTATACAAGAATCTTCACAGGATAATATATTTATATTAAATTATCTGTAGACGTAATTTTAACAGAAATACAGCAAGCATTCTGACAGATATTATGTAAATGAACTCTGTAATCACATTTGAACCATATCACACCTGCTACATTGTGTGATGCGTTCAAAGACAACTTCAGATTTACCTCCTAGTTGTGCTTATATTGTAGCAGACTTGCCAGTGTCTATTCAAATGAAGTTTCTTTTTCTTTGTGAAAGGTTGAAAAGGAGTGTAATGAAACTTAGGTTTTCTTTCTGGTCTTAGTGTGATCAAGAATTGATTGTAGCAATAGGCAACTACTGGTTATGTTCAGTGTCACGACAGGTTTCAGTAGCTGGCAGCTGCCTCTGTGTTTATGCTCTTCTTCAGGAGGTGCTCTTTGCTTGACAGTGCCCTGCTATGACTTCAGGAAAAATGGCAGCAGCCAGAGCAGAGGAAGAATTACTTTCTTCCTTAACTTTAGTGCAGCTGTTAAACTAGAAAAGCTTGCCAAAGCTAGAGAGACTATAGATACTCTCTCTATATATAGTGGCTTCATTTGCATTCTGAGAGTTTCTAGCTTTCATTAAGTCTGATACAATGTAGAGTAATAGGTTTAAAAGAAATAGACACATATGTTAATATCTCTATGTAAGCTATAAATTTGTAAGAGAGGCAGGAAGGAAAAAAACCATAAACATTTATATTGCTCTTTGTTGCACTGGGATCTGATATCATTTATCTAATACTAACATATTTTAAAGGACACCTACCAAATGAGTATTTTCAGTATCTTCAGACAAACTAAGCCAATAAAACTAGCAGCAGTCCTAAACTCAATGTATTGCATCAAACTGCATTTCCAGATCTCTGAGCTCTGTTAAGAGAGTATGAATATTCTCATCAGGAGATGGGGTACTGCATCAAACCCCTTTTCAGTAAGTGTTAAAGTGGTAGTTTGGTGTGGTTTGCTACATTTTATTGCTCCACTTTTGTTTTAAGATAACGGGATGACAGGACCTTGAAATAACAATTGCAACAAGTTTTGCTGGTTCCCTTCACAAGCATGTTTGCTTCTGCTCTCATAGCTTCATGTTCTAGAGGATCCTACAACTTTCACATTTTCACCATTTTCTACATTTTTCTCCCTGCATGATAGTTTTCATTTTAGTTACTGCACAGAAAATGTATAGGTAGACATTACCATTGACCCACTTGGGAATTCCAGTTGAGTGGAATAGAAAAGGTGGCTAGTGGTCCAGAAATTAAAGGCTTAATTGCGTAGGGCACAGAAAGTGATGCAGTGACTTTGAGATGAATCTAGTGAATTAGGAACCTTGATTGCTTCTTTCTTCCATGTATCTCTATAACTGACATAGCACTTGGGACACCCCAGCTATCAATTCTTAGTGCGGCTCTATCATTGGCACACTTGATTGTTTTGCCCCCACCAACAGCTCAGTTCCTGTGTCTAATATATCAGCAATAGTGTGATGCACTGATTGATAAGCTGTCATTCTCTCTAGAGATTTATAATTTGCTTAAAAAATACTATTCCTTCCACTACAAACGGAAGGGTGAGGATAGAAAGGGACAAGAGGAACAATTTATAGCTACACATGACCAAAACAAGAATGTTTCCCTCTCTTGCAGCACAAATCAAGTTAAATTAGTCAAGTGGCTGTTTCCTTGCCAGCAAAGGCTGACTGAACCTCAGCCTTGGAGTGTACATCTCAACAAATCAAATGGTCTGCATTATGCAATAAATCTGTAGGTATTTGCTGAAGTCTAATTCCACTGTCCTTGAAATGCTCCACTGAACTTTTAAGATTTTAATAACCTCTCATTATTAGGAATATGAATGTCTCAGCTTAGGTGGTGGACTGTGGAGGGTTAATTTCTATCCAGGTCAAAGATCAAGGGTTCAGTCAACTGTCATGAGAATATGAAAGAGAACAGAAGAGACCTCTGAATGACCCCCTTTAAAGCAGATAAACTTGCAACAGTGTTTAAGACAGTAATTTTATGTCCCAAAATAAAAAAGATAATTTAATTTCTGCTTGCAAAAAATACAGTACCATTGGTTTCTCCGTGCATCTCTCCCTGCTACTTCTCACTGAGTTGTGATATAGATCATCAGAGAAATGGATGTACAAATACAATGTTCTTTGGCAATGAATGCCCTCAATTGTACTTTAAATTTGCACACAATAGCCAGCAAGCTGGCAGTTTCATATATCTTCCACTCCTCAGGAAAGCACTCACAGTTTTCTGAATATATGGGTTGTGATGGGCAGAATAATTTCCATAACAAACAGTTCCAGTGTCATGTACATGACTCAAGGGAGGTTAAAATCTCACCGCTGACTTCAACTGAGCGGTGTCGTTTTACACAAATCAAGGAACTGGCCTGTGACTGCTAAGACAATCAGTCCACAAAATATGATGCTTTTCTAACTATTTGTGAACATTGTAGGAAGAGAGAGGAAAAAGTATTAACAAAGGATTCTAGGATAAAGGTTCATGTATTTTATTCTTTTTAGAGTGGTACAGTACTTCATAGAAATAATAATAAAAAAAAACACTTAAACCATGGGAGATAGGGAACAGTAAGTGTTAAGACTTTGTGAGAGATGTTTTCTTATTGAATTCTTTGGGACTTTTCTGTTATGTAATAGTAATGTTTTCCTACTTATGCCTTTGTAAATAGAAGTGATATAAGTAAAGTTGGGGTATTTTCCTGTTTTTCAAAGAAGTGGGAGGTTATGAAAGCACATTTTGTTCGCTTGCTTATTTCCTTTTTCAAAAAAGGAAGTTTATTAAAGCATTTTTGAGCATCAGCATATTATCATAGCAATGCTTCACTTTTTGCAAAGCAACTGAGTATATGTATTGAACCCTGGCATGCATAATTAGAATAGTATAGAAAAGTCCACAATCAATATAACAAATAGAACATAACATTTCCCCTTCTCTACTTTAATGCTGTCCCTGAAATGTGAGAGTAGTGAAGGAAATTCTCTTTTCCTGACCAGAAGGGAAAAGATTGACCCCTCACCTTCAAGGTTATATGCTCATATTTGGCATGTTATTAGGTGTGGAATAACAAAGCACATTTTACTTAATAATGCCTTCTGTTTGTAACGCCTATGTTAGTAAAGACTGAGCTGAACACAAACATTGCAACAATATAAATAAAAGGGCTCTCCCTTGATTTTCCAAATTAAATGAAGTGGCCTTTGTACGTGTAATCATCTAAAGAGATCACCGCATCTCTAGGCTTACAGGCCTCTGGTTAGTCTGAGTGTTTGAAATACATAAGCTGCAAAGGAGTTCAAGTTATTATCTCAAAGGATCCTTACTGTCACGTAAAAGAATTCTTTGAGAAGTGAAGTATCTACTTGTCACAGGTGCTGTTTTAAGGTCCATATTTACAAGCAGAATAAACTCAGTCGGTTCATCTTGCTTACAAGTATTTGAGGACTGTATGTTCCTTCAGTCTCCTGAATAAATTTTGACTTGTGTGACTAATAAACATTTATTTAATGCTGATTTTGCTATCTTTTAGAAATCATTTACTATAGGCAGAGTGATTTAACAAAGCAGATGCTTTCTTTTTTATATATAGGCTTAGCATGACTCTGGCAAAGTCATCTGTTTGATAAATGCCAAAGCTCATTCAAGATTTAGGTTCTCTAACAACAGCTCTACTGTATAAAATGGCTTTTTAGCATGCTTATCTATGAAAGGAAATCTAAGGAAATCTAATTTGACAACTCTGCAGAGCAGGCTGTGTCAGAGTCTAGGTATGGGAACTAGTGTAGTCACTATAGCTTCCTAGCAGGCCAGCAAATGATCTTGGAAAATCTTCTAAAGAACTGCTTTTTCCAAATCTATATCCTTTCCAGGATTGACATGGAACTAAAATGTTCATTAGGCATAGAAAAGGATGACTTAAAGATGAATTTTGGACCAGAAGTTCACTATACCATATCTAAGAGATAACGTTAAAGGAAAAGGTGTGCCAGTGTAGTTGCTTGGTGGTTTGATTTTGGCTGAGTGTAAATGACCTACTGTGAGCATCTTTTTAATGGCAATATCGCCCTTTATTTCTTCTATTAAGAAACCATTTATTTTAGCTCATACTATTGTGGCTACACTTCATAGCAGAGAATAGATTTCCTTTTTGTAGCTGCACATCATGAATAATAGCTTTATTTGGTGGCAAATGAGATGCCCTGATCTGTGAGCTTTCCATAAACATATCTAAATTGTTCAATTTCCTTCTTAGTGAATAATTTCTATCTTGGCTTTCTGCCTGCTGATACTCAGATAAAGAGTACATTCAAGTCATTTACCAAAATGCTGTGAAACTCTTTGAATGCAGTCTGCTATCAAACATAACAGGATTGTTTGATTTTTATTTGTGTGTAATGTAAGTACTACTCACCATTTTCTTTTAACAGCTACTTTAACAATCATCTTGCTGTAATAAATGGTAACAAAAAGAAAAAGAGCATTAGAAGTTACCAGCTTAAATGAATATATTCCCTGTTCATGGCAGAATGTAACATTGGTTGTTATTTATAGGTTTGTTTTAATGCTTGCTTTATTTGAGGAAACAACCAAGATAGCTTACTGTTTTCTTTTTTCTTTTCTTTCATGTCTTTTCACTGTGGTGGTGGCTTCCTAACATGGGTATCTGAACTGCTGTGCAAATGGCCTGGCTTGATATAACTAATAGGTAAGTGAATAATACCAGATTACTACAGTACTTTTAATGCAATGTATTTATTTAAAATTTAGAATGTAAAAGAACTACACTGAATTTCCAAAACAGCAGTAAAAACATGTTTAATATTGAGTCCTACACCAGACTGTGTTGATAAAGGTGAAATCAACCTAATTCTTCCTTTACCCAGGGAAAATCTATCCTACTGTATTTTGGTCTCAGTGTCAGGACAAATTTAGCACCTACTCAACTAATTGCCTTGTAGCATTTATTTAATTTTCATGGTTAAACGTGAAGAAAGAGTTGCAATGGGAAAGGAGTTATTTGCCTTTGAGAACATGTTCCATACTCAAGGAATGGGAAGAAAATGTGTAAGAGAAGAGACCCTCTCTTCAGCCACTAAATTATTGGAGTTTTGAATTATCAATGGTGTTTATATATATTAAGCTAGGCAGCTCTTGATTATGAATATGATTGAGAAAGGGCAGCAAAGCAAGGTATGTGAATGAAAAACTGTTTTTTGAAATCACTCTATCCAGTGGGTAAGTGTCCACTGGATACCAGTTACAGTGTCTATTAACTAGTACTTTATAGCAGTGAATATGACAATATACATAATAGCAAAATGGATTTCCTGAGGACGTAGACACTTACTAAGATTGAGAACTGTCTAGACAAGGAGTAATGTAGTTTTTTGTGCATGTATAGCAGAAGAGAATATATTAAAAAAAAAAAAAAGGCTGTACTTCATACCACAACCAATGAAAGCTTTAAAACTGTAGCATTCAGTGTTATATTGCCTATCAAACTGGCAAAGATTTTTTTGTAAATACAGACTTTCTGTGTATATATGTAGTTTTATTTTGGCTCTTGTGGAGGCAGGGAAAGAGTGCTGGGGCTATCTGTATGTTCAAGTTGGCTTTTGAAGCTTAATTTGCACTGATATCCTCACTGTCAAGGCCAGGCTGTGTCCTCATTTAGGGCCTGACTGTGCCCTGATAAGGATCAGGAGAGGACTCTGGCAGGCACTGGAAGGGTGACCTGCAAGAAAAGCGCATGCATACTTAGTTACAACTGAGTTTTAACTGATTGTTAAAACTGTGTTTCTGTAACATTTCTTTGCTGTTACTGCTGTTTCTAAGCTGAAATGAAGAATTGCAATTCAAATATGGGAGCAATAACTATGGAGTTTCCCTTATTTGTATGGTCTCCAACTGTGTGTCCTCATGATGGCAGTTAGAGCAACATGACTTTGGGCAACATTTCTGCAGCTGCACACAGCCAGCTGCAATATGATCCTGTGTGATACAGATACTGTAACAATCTCTTGAATTTTTTAGATCACACCAAAGAGAAAGGAAAACTGAGCAATCCTTTTGTTGGGATTTTGTTGTCTCAAAAATATCAATGTTTGTTGTTGTTGCCAAAAGCATAATTTGTCCTGTGATGTTGCTAGGGTCTGTCAATTAGTATGCTTAATGCATAATATTGGCTTTGTCTGTTTTCACTAGGTAGCCAAAAGTTGGTAGAACAGATATGTCAGTTTGTGTTATTACATTAGATGCTTATGAGAGATGTTAGGAAGGAAAGGATATGTTTCAGAATACTGTGACAGGGAAAGCCAAGAAACTATGCAAAACCTGCTAGCTGTTAGCAGGTAGATTATTTTTTATACCAGTCAGATGTACAATTTTTTTCTGTATATTTGATACATGTAGACATGAAGAAAGAAAAGTCTAGCGTATTGTACTTGTCCAGGTACTGTACAACTGCTCAACATTTTTTTCTTGAAAAAACTGACACTACTGTACTTCAGACTGGAGTTGCAGGGTTCACCAGGGAAAGAACAGCTGGCTTCTTTATTGGATTTTATGTCATGCATAAGGAGGCCATGTTTCCCATTGTCAGAGTATAAAAGAAAATGAAAGCTCTGGGCATGATTAAAATCTTGGAATTGTAGTATGTGTCAGTTCCATTCCCACAACACCTGGATCAAAAGCTTAGTGTGAGGCCACTTAGCAAAAAGAAACCAGACTGTTTTCCACACTTCAGATTTTTTTGCATTAAATTTCCAGTAACTTTCTATTTAAACTACATTCAGCAGTATTGTCTTACTTATTGTTGTACTTCTGGAGGGTACTACAAAAGAAAAGTAGGCAACTGTAGAAAACAATTTTGTGTGCAGCTCTGAATATCTTTTCTTTGACACACTGTGAATTAAAACTAGCAAAAATTTTTATTAGAAAAGTATGTACCTTGATCCAAAGAGCTAATAGAGAAGCGTCTCTGGGTTTGTTTTGTTCTGTTTCATTTTTGCATTTTCACATCTTCTAGAACGCAGTGGACATTACAGGTCTTGAGTTGCACAGTTCCATCTTTACCAGAAGGTTTGCTGAACTAGGTGGGTTAATGAAAAGAGAGAATTGATGTGGTCTAGTTAGAATTGATTTAGAGTCTAGTTGTTCTGAAAGACTACACATTACAGAGTAGAATGGAGTCAGTCTAACTTTTTGTGGGCTTTGTGCTAGATGATGGCACAGACTGTCATGGCAAGATTGAAAACAGGTGTATGGTAATGTGAATATTTCAGAAGAAATCGGTGACAGATCAGTGTTCAAAATACTCAGTGAGTGTCTATTAAGTCATGTAGTTCCCAAAATTGTCTACAGTTCTTATCAATATGACAAATCAGCTGTGCAACTAGAGAAACAATTATCAAGACTAAGTATTATTGTCTTTCTACATCATAGAACCTTATTTAAGATCTGGGAAGTGCTTTTTATGGAAAATAAAGGGTTGCAAAAAATGGTTAGGCAAATGAAGCTTACATATCAGAAGTGTACATAAACCAGTGCTAAAATTTGTTCGAAAGAGAAGCTGAAGTGGCATAGATACTCACAACAAGAACAATTATTGGTTTGTTGTGAAGATTGGAGGCATCATTCTGAGAAAATAAGTAGAAGAAAACAGGAAAATTGGGAAAAAATTGTAGAATGTATAAATTAGGCAGGATCTGAACAGATTATTTATCCTAACAGTGTCACAAGAGGACTGTTTTTATTTGTACTGGAAAATTGATTGAACAGTCAGAGTCAGCAAGTGAGAAGTCATGATAGAACTGATCATGTTCTTCATGGGGAAGAACACTTCATGGGGAAGCATTCAAAATTTTTCATGTTTATAGACATTAATTTTTTCAAGCACACCTTTTGAACTTCTGTATTCTTCCTAAATGTTTCCTTCAATTCAGTGTACAACCCAAATTAAAGGACTTTTTAATAATTACTAGTACTGCTTCAAATAAAAGCAGTCTGAGAATTTCCATCTTTCTCCTCAAAGTGCATTCTAGCTCATGTCATGGCCCAGCCGTTCAATCCCATAACAACTTTGTAGCTGGAGCAGAACTTATGAGCTAATAGTAGTCACGTGTTTTTGATTCCTGGGCCATTAAACATGAGATGAGATACCATTTTTTTTCTCATTATTCCTCCTCTTTTCTGTGTCTTGAAGTTCTAGTGTATGTGGTCTTATACAGTTGATTGTCTGTAATTCACTACTTTATATGTGTGTATATACATCTAGATGTGTGTGCGTGCACATATGTATATTTGTTTTAGTTGCAACATGTCAGGAATGTGTTGCAGAGAGACCCTGAAACATTAAGAATCACGTAGCATTGAATACCAGGAGATCATCCGTTGTTTTTACTTTACAGCTGAGTCTCCTCTCTCTTTTCCTTTTTCATACATCACTTTGTTTTGCCTTCCAAATAGCATTTTAGATAGGTTACTGCCTAGCCGAGTGGCTGCTTGCTGCTTGGTAACAGTAGTCTTAATAAATAATTTATGAGACGCCAAAATAGTGATGAGTAAGAGCACTGACACCTATTGGCTTCCTGCAGCAGTCTTAAATGCTATTTCTTTCCAGAGCCACACATGTTTAACAGCATGAAAATTTAGAGAGGAACATGTGATAATCCCCTTGAATAATAAGCACCAGATTTCCAAAAGCATGGGCAATGTTTACCTTGTCAAGAAGGTAAAGAACATTTCCTGTCCTCAGGTGAGAAGTCATGATACTGAGACTGTGTTTGATATGAGGAATTTCATCTCAATCAGCACTTTATACACATCAATTTTACCTGGAAAATTAAGAGCAGCAGTAGAAGCAGAAAATAATGGATTAGTCTTCAGATTTAGATACATTTATCCATCTACAGAAAGATACTTCCCAAACCTTTCCCTCCAGTCACGTTTGTATGCAAATTTGTCTTCATCATAGGAAAGAGTTACCAAAAATGCTGTAAAGACTTCAATTTCTAATTAAGTAAATACTGATTTGCAATAAACTGAGCTGGCATTTATAGCACTCCAACTAATCCATGATAGTATCTACCACTGACCATCATGCTATTTTGAACACATGAAACATGTGGCATGAGAAAACTTACCAGACATCTGCAGCCTCAGTGTATCATGTGTAGTTATGGAGTCAAGTGTGGAATCACTAGTGTGTTGTAAATTCACAGCCAAGTCTCCTGGACTATAATGTCTTTATTTAGAAGGTCCCTTATTAGAAATGAGGAGGCTTTATTAATTATTTTTATCAATTTCTCAATCATGGTTTTCTCTGGTCCATTTGTCATTTATGGTCTATTGCAGCTTAAAACCTTAAAAAAACCCAAAACATTGTTTCAGCTTTGGGGTGTTCTTTAGTATTTAAATAGTAGGGAGAGAGGTGCTAATATGTTGAGGTATGTTCTTTGTTACATTTCTAGGCATAATAGTGAAAACCTTTAGAGGCTGTAGAATGGCAGAACAACATAGTTCTGCCTTGCTTTTGACTGCTATGTGTCATCTTTGCAGATAAATGAGTTATTTTTCCTGCCCTGCCCTGAGCCGTTTAAAATGTGGGGAAGTCTGGGCTTCTGAACTTCCTGATGTGGATACAAGAGCCTGGTAGCCCTAGCACTATGGCAGACTTCCATGGAGTGTATTATTCCATAAAAGAATATGTTCTGTAGTTATTATTTCTCTGTAACTAAAACCAGTAGTTTTTTTGTTGTTTTTTTTCCATTCTATGACAGTTGAACACTTATATTAACAACATCTTTCCTTTTTACCTCAATATTTTTCACATTAAAAGTTTCCTACCTTTTACTACCTAGAGAGGTTACTGAGAATGTAATTAGTCATTAAAATACATGCTTTCATCTCGATTTCTTTTTGGAAGGAGGACTCAACATTTGCCTTCTATTTGGTCACAGCAAATTATGTGTATGTATAGGCTCTTGGACTGATGGAATCCTGTGGCATGAACCTCTTTCAGCTCCTTATCTGAACCTTTTTTAAAAGAAAAGGGTGATGGGCTGATATATATATATACAGAAGTGTATAAAGCAAATAGTTGGAGAACGGAACAACATATTTTAAAAGAAGTAATAAACTGATATGGACTAATAAGTAATAACTGAGACTTTGGCACCTTTCTTAGATGAGCAATAAAAAGAACATTCAACATGAAAAATTAAAGGTGTTATGGAGATGTTGAAAGTGATTTTCTGTTTCTCACTGAGGGATTAGAGAGAGACGAAGTATTCTAGGCTTTGAGAGCCGGAGATAGTAATTTCTCTAGCTCTGGGACATCCTATGCTTATGAATGAAACAGTCTCTAATAAAATCTGAGGCTGAAATATTACCTCTGGCTTCCAGAACTTTATTCCTTTTATCCTCTCAAAGGAATGCTACATTCCAGTTAACCATCAGAGTACCAGGGTTCACCAGTGCTTGACAGTTATTTGCCATATATCATCCATGCTTTTCTGTGTATGTGGATCTGCAGGATTTTTTGGAGAGCAGGGCTGGAGAAGGAGAAGTGTTTCTTATCTGTAAAGTTGAATGTTAATCTAATGAACAATCTGCAACACAGAAAAAGGCTTGCTGTGTGTGTTAACCATAATATTTCCTCCCCAATGTTTTGTTAATGAGATTATCAAATCATTAATTAGTAGTATAACACTTGTATGTACACAAGTTAAAGTGTTGTATGAATGAGAGACAATAATACTCCAGTTATGATTCTTCTTTTTGTACTTGAACTATTTGTAATAGATACACACAAATCTTAATCTCCGATGTTGACAGAAAAGCAGGAATCCTTCAGGGGTGAGATCAAGAACATAGGACTTAAAGGCTGCAAGCTATTTGCTAGGCATATGCTCTTGCTGACTTTGCCTGCTTTGTGTAAAATGTCTTGCAAAGGACATATTCCAGTACTGAGCTATCTAAAATATGAAAACAAATGTTTAATTTTGAGACAAATGTAACACATTTATTCTCAACTCATACTCTTTTATGTCCTGCAGACTTTTACCCTTTACTTCCATATATTTTCTTTCTAATTTTCTTTTTTGTCTGAAATGTGGTTAGAAGTAACTTGCCTGAGTTTTTAGTGACATACATTTTTAGGGTGAGGTTACTAGGACAGCGTTTTGCAATTGGAGCACCTTCCTCTGTAAACATTATAGGAGGTATATTGGCTGTGGAATTGCTGCAATATATTATTGCCATGACAAATTATTACAAATGCATCTGAATTATGCTCCTTGTTTTTGAAGCTTCATCCAAATCTCATTAAACTCAACTAAAATGTATGCTTGTAGGTCAGTTTCCCTGAGGCTGATCGCTTAAGGCAATCTTAGCTAAGGACACACTTGTGAGAATTGCAAAATCATGGTCTTGTGAGTTAAGTGCTTCTGATTCTGTCATTGCTCCAGTGGAGGCTTTTTACTGAAATTGGTTATGAGTAAATTAAGAATGTAAACTGAAGCAGACATATGGAGATACAAAGAAGAATAATCTTCAAAGCAAAAGACATAGACTTTAACTAGTTCCTGGTCTGGTTTAATCATTATTGTAAGGGGAGTAACCATAATTTGCTTTCCTTTGGAGTACTTTGTTCTATTGCTGGAGGTTCAGCTTTAAAATAGAGTTATATTATGAACCCAGTCCAATTCCTGTTAGGCACAGGACAATGCCTAAAATTACACCATGTTCCTGAGTGTGCTGTCCAAACGCTTCTTGAATTCTGTCAGGTTTAATGCTGTGACTGCTTCTCTAGAGAGCCTGTTCCAATGCTCCACCACCCTCTAGGTAAAGAACATTTTCCTACCATTCAGCCTAAACTTACCCTGGCAGAGCTTCATGCCATTCCCTTACGCCCTGATCCCCAGAAACAAGATCAGCTCCTGCTCCTGCACTTCCCCTTGTGAGGAAGTTATAGACTGTGATAAGGCCTCAACTCAGTCTCCTCCCAGCTGAACAAACCAAGTGGCTTTACCTGTTCCTCATATGGCTTTCTCTGTAGACCCTTCGCCATCTTTGTTGCTCTCCTCTGGACACTCCAACAGCTGCTTTGCTTTTGTTTGGATTCTCTCCTGCTTGAGATGCATTTGTCTCTATGAAATGCATAAGGAAAAACAATGGCAACCTATAACTATTTTGCAGTCTCATTTCACAGTTGAAAATGTTTGTTAACATCACATTGGCAGTAAAGAATCAAACCCTCCTTAACTACTTACTTTTCAACCCTCATTAGTGTATGTGACCAGCCTTTGTTTCCGAGCCTGCACACTGTAGGGTTTAGAGACAAGGAAGGTATGGTACAACATTTAGTCAATAATACTAAATGCAGAAGTGCACTTTTTGTAAATTAATTTAAAATTTCCAAATGGAAGAGAGCAGCTTATTATTTTATTGCTTCCTTCTCTCCTAGAGTTGTAGACTTCATTTTAAGGACTCTTCAGCTACATTTTTGTTTTTCTTTAGTGAGTGAAGTGGATATTTTTTATCTCATGAAGGAAAGATCGTTTCTTAAAGAAAAAAGTTGTTAGGGGTTCCTAATTTGTGGTAGTATTTTCAGAAAGGAAGTGGAAGAAATGGCGAGGAAGAAGATCTGGGCTTATGTTTTTTCAACAATTAGAAGTAAGGCAAGGTGTCTCACAAGGTTTTCCATAGTTTAAGATAAAGAAATTTATCTTAAAAAGGTTGGAAGTTCTGTTAAGTTTTTGTTACTGCCTTGAATAAATGCCACATATATTTAGAAACTGACTGAACTAAGGAAGACTTTATTATACCTACTGATGCTTAAATGCAATGGAGACTTTTCTGTAGTAATTCTATGTTGTACAGTGTCTAAATTGAGTCAGATGTGGCAGTTCATTGGAGTAAGTGCATAATTAAAATACAATGTGTAATAAACCTAGAACTGAACACAACAAACTCCTACTTAGACCTTTCCAATGCTCTTTTACTATTTTTTTAATAAATGTGCACAAACTACTGACTTACATTTTTAAGCCTTCGTTTTACACCTTTGTGTCATAGAAATTGATTCTTTTGCAACAGAAATAATCATGTGGGATATCATCAGTATGGAACTTTATAATTAGAGCTATAGTTTAATAAGTATTAAACAGCGACAGTTACTTTATTGACAGCTTTAACAATAAAATTGTATGGAAGTACAAAGGCTATTATGCAAAAGAATTATATCCATACTGTTCAGCTACATCTGGAGAGAGGGAGTATCTGAGAGATGTGTATTTTGGTGGAGTAAGCTGCAGAAATTATAGCTTCAAGCAGTGTCACTGCAGGGAAAATTTGGCAGCCAGGGAGGAAGCAAAGGTGACCTGATTCACCTCTGGCCTGCTGAACTCCCTCAGGGCACTCGTGAGGCCCAGAAGGGGTCAGTGCATACCAGATCGAGCATCTGCAGTCAGAGCTGGAGGCAGAGAGCAAGCTCCAGGACAGCCAAGTGCATTGCCATTTGCAATACCTTCTGTCCGTATAATTGTCAATTTCACAATGAGGAGGGAAAGTATATTTAATCGAGTCGAAGGCTTGGCTATGGCTATGGCTTTCTGATGCACATGCATGTTCTTTATGCAGAGACATTTGAAAGAGGCTTAGATTAAGATAAACTATGCTCTATATTCCCCTTATAGCCAGTGAAGCCAATGGAGCCAAGAAAATATCTTATAGAAGACATCTCCTGGCTGGCTTACTGAATCTTTCTAGACCCTTTGACTACATCTACTAGATTTCAGTTGACTATCATGGAAGCATAGACACCGATCTCACATGCTGACCTCAACTTTTAGCTATCTATATTTTGTACTAATTTCCATCAGGTAGCTTTAACAGCAGGATTTCAGTTGCCTCAGCATAGGCTATTATTTATCAGTAGTACTGTTTTAGAGGGCATTGCATATTCACCTCTTCCACAATTTCTACCTACCTATGTGAATTTGCAGGAAGACTAACATATCATTACTAAAATAGTCCATATTAATAAAGAAAATATATCATAGGAAATTCTTTTACTTACAGGTGTTCCAAGACACAACTATTCTTAATCTACCTAGTTTGGAAACAAATAGCTGAGAAACCAGAGCAGCATTGGCTACTTAGATTGTTCTCCATCATCCTTACTCAGTACTGAAAAGGTTATAATCATCATTTCTTCTCAACAAAGACTAATAGCATCCTAGGTTCAATCATAAAATGTTATAATCAAGACAACAGGAAAAATTATAGTAGGTGTCCCTCTTCAGTGAATGGCTATCCCAAATGGTATGTTAAGCCTGCTTTTTTCTTCATGTGGATAGTTCCATATTCAAAGTATGAATTTGAGATTATGCCTTAAAATAGACAATAGACAGTAAATCACTTTACATGCAGCCCTGACCAGTGTGTACACGCAGTTCTGTACAACCTGTAGCTATAAAGCACAAATCAAGCAAATATTTTCAGAAGTACAGAAATTGTGGATTGTTCTACATATGCACAGGCTTAGCTCTGTTGGAAGAAAGAAGCTTTAAGCTCACAGTATGTTTGAATGGGATGAGGCTACAGATGTATTTATTCACAGTGAACAGATATATAAAAAGGCATCTTAAAGTCGTTTCTGTCTGGTCTGTTGGAACTATGCAAGAACAAGGAAGTAAATGAGCACTGAATCAGTTACATGGAGGCCTGCTTTCCCCCTTCTTATAGGGTAATACCAGTTTGGAGATCAGATTGTGGTCACATTCAGGAGGAAACTGCTGCAAACTGTTTAGACAGCTTACTAGAAATAGGGTTAGATGTCTGAACATTTTTCATGTATTCTACTTACATTGAGTTAGATTGATTAAAAATTACAAGGCAACTTTTTATCTTAAGACATACTCGTAAGCGCCACTGACTTTTGACCGTTTTCTGGAGCATTGCACAAGCATTGATTTTGTGTTGATGCCACTATTAGACAAATTTTCTGAACTTGCATGGGTTATGGCATTTCTGTGTACCTTTATGTTGTTTTCTTAATGCAATATAAGGCATAAAGAATCTCCTGTTCTCCTGATGATCTTTTCAAAGACTATTCAGTGTTAGTATGACTGTGTCAGAGATGGAGAGAGATTTAAATAGTCATTCTGATACTGAATACTCATTTAGCGTGTTGCAGCTGATCCTGGAGTGCTGTGTACAACTTAAGTATCAACAGTAGGGTTTCAACAGAGCTCAGAGTTGCTGCAAATTTCAGTTCTTGGCAAGAATGTCAATTTTGTATGTGCCAAGTGTCTGTTATTTAACCAAGCAGAGGATACTGAGTTACTGTAGCAGAAGCAAGATGTGTGATTCATGTTTGCATATCCTTCTTCAAAACAGAAACAAAAAGATTTCACTTCTAACATGTCATGCTTCTTTCACTAGCCTTTTCCCATTCACGTTGTCATAATTTGGCAACAAAAATACAAGTATTTAGTGAGATGGCTGTCAGGTACTATATCAAACTAGGTAGGACCAAAAGCTGCAGCAGCACAGTTATGTTTTTAAACTTCTAGAGTGATACTCTGTGTTGTTAAAATTCTGTCACTATCAAACACAGTTTATTTTGATTAAGAGTTAGAAAAAGGTCATATTTACCAAGCAATAGTGATTTTAAATCAAAAGTTTTATTTTAGGTACTTATGCTGGTTTTGGTGGTGATGACTTTTGATGTGCTTAGAGTTGGGGATTTTTGGATTGCCTTTTCAAAAGATACATTAGAGGCAATTTGGATTTTATGCTGTTCCTTTAACACTTTATCTTAAAACTGCAGTCACTGTCAGAACAGATCAGCACCCTGTTTTAACCCAGTTTTGTTAGTGTACCACTGACTGCAGCCATAAATAGGACAGTGTGTGCCCTCATCTGTGTCAGCTCCCTGTGAGGTATTCAACCATTCACCTGGCTGCTGCTGCTCACCAGCTCCTCTTGCTCCAGACTATTGGTCAAATGGTGTTAACAAGCTTCTTAGGAGCTGAGGAAATTTTCAACAGAAATGCTAACCAGGTTTTCCTTATTCAGCTATCCTAGCTGAAGATGGTTGTTACAGCCATTCAGCATATAATGAAGTGGGTATTAGGATAATTAACTTTAGGATGGAGATTATTTTTTTCTGTAAGAAAACTCAACTAAAAAGAAACTTTAGAGTATGTTTCATTTCCAGATTAATTTTCAGAGGCGGCAACTGACATGAATTCAGCATGAGTATCTCTGGATAAAAGGATGGACTAGCATGACCTATCCTGTCTGCTCTATGCCCTTTCCCTACTTGCAGAGCATGCATGCAAAGATAACTATGACCCTTGCCTTGAATCCCTGGTGGCTTCATGTGATCAGAGAATCATGCAGTTATCTGCACTGCCTTGGTAGGTGCCAATACATGTCATACATCAATAGGTCCTGGACAGGTCACCTGTGGATAAGTAACAGTGCCATGGACCGCAGAAGCATGCTAAAAAATACCATGTACAGTCTGTTCAGTTCATTTGTAGCTATACCACATTAATTTTTACGGCTTTGAATTAAGATTCTCAAGATATTTGAAGGGTTATTAGTGCTTCAACAAGGTGTGGTCATCTTAGGTCTCTATGATAACATTTCCAGTACTTTGTGTTCCTTTTATTTAAAACAAAACAAAAAAGTAACAATTTGAATAATTTGAAACTCCTGGATAAGACTTGACTTAAAATTAATGACAGTTGTGACCAAATAACATCACTTACTTTGCACTTCATTAAATCTTTGCAGTATTTAATGTAGGATTTTTTAATTCATCTTTGCTTCCTGATTAGCAGGAGACTTTGCTTCCAAAAATGTTTGTTGCTGACCTTTGGGTCTAGAAAACAGGACAGGAGACATAATGCAACCCAGTTTGGCACAGTTTTCATACTGTATTTCAGGTGGGATCACATGGTGAAAAACTGAGGGAAAGGCATTGATGTGGAGAGGTTAGATTTTATCAGCCATACTGTGCTGCTTATGAGAGTCAGGTAGATTCTGGGTAAAATGGGTGCCATCATGATTTTTTTATTTCCAAATAAGAATGTAATGAGTTTGCACAAAAGATTCTTCCTAACTCTTCTGTACCCAACGATTCTGGCTAAAGTAGTCTACTTGTTGATGTTACTCCTGTATAGTGAAGCAGCCAAAATGGTTAAATGTTTTCTGAAGCAATTGAGTAGCAGTATTATATATTTTAAAACTGGAAAAGGCATATCAAAAGAAGAATAATTGTGGGCATTCATTTTAGTGAAGCTTCCCAATGATTTCTTTGCCAGTTTAAAGTTTTGTTGACTTTTTTAGTTACTAATATGGAAAAATCAACTTTTAATTTGAACTTGGTATTGTTTCAAATAGAAATATCTGTGCTTATCTTCCAGGATTGTGGACAGCAATTAAAAATAGATAAAGCCAAAAAAAAGGTTCCAATTTGTAATGTACATAGGTTTAAATTGAGTGGTTCAGGGCAGAAGTAAATGGCAAAGTTTGCGTTCTGGTAATGCCAAAGAAAATGGTAGCAGGCTTTGTTGTCTAAGAGGAAGTATATATGTTTTCTTTCTTGCATCCCCCTTGTGAGAAGTTTTCTTACTAAACTTGACCTTTTTTATTCGTTTTTGTTTGTTTTTTCTTTTAAGAGTCTTTTCCAGGTTCTGTACCATTTTATCATAAAGTTCAGGCTCCTAAAATAATGTCTGAGGTTAGGTTTTCAGTGGACATGAACTACCATAGTCCTGATTTGAATCTGTGTCCTTGAATCTGACCTGAAATTGAAGCTCTAAGACATAGTTGTTTGGGTGTTTTTTTTAATATTTCGTTCTAGGAGAATAAAACCTAATTATATATGTCATAGTACTGAGATGTTTGGGTTTGTATTCTTTTAGAGGAGGAAGTAGTATTGTTTTGGTGATCACTGCTGCAGAAGTAAAGAGAAAAGTAAGTTAAAATGGTTTTAGTAATGCATGAAATTGAGGCACTGATAAAATAAAGGAACACAAAGGAGACAAGTTGAAAGATAAAAATGATAAAGAAAACCAGCAGATGGGGATTTTGTAGAAACCAAAGAAGTAACAGAAATAACTGTGCTTTGTTTTCATGTACTGCTTGGCCTTAAAGCTGTGTAAGGCTAAAGTGTCCTTTTTATCAGAGCAGTGGGTGTTGCAGAGATTATTTCAGTGGCGAGTCAGTGCAAAGATGAATGTGCTTCTGTTTCCCTCTGCTGATTAGCACAGTCCCAAATGGCAAGTGTGATAAACCCTGGTCTTTTGATGCCCCTTTTTTCCCTCAACTCAAAGACTTTGAGATCACAGAGCAATTTTTTTTTTTCCCTAACAAGACACTGGTGTTTTCTCCTTAATTCTTCATAAATCAGACTTTTAAAATACTTAAGAAGATGTCCTCACATTTCCTGTTTCCATAGAATCTATAGGAGGTTTAAAGTATTCCAGGATGCCCTGCCAGCCCTTAAAGCCATTATCAGATTTTCAGTCTCCTGTTTCTCACTTAGATCTTCTGAGGTATATTGCATAGCTGTTTTCAGTTGAGCAGCTCTTAAATGATGCCTTCTAAACTTCCTGTATTCCTTTGATTTCACACTGAGTCTATTTTTTGCATCATACTGACATTTGTCATTCCCTTGAGGCAAGTACTACAGCATATACAACACCCACAGCTAGATAATCACAAGCTTGGACCTGTGACTACTTAAAGCAAAGTCTTTTTAAAGAAAAAACTGAAGAAAGTGTTCTTACAGTTAGGGCACTGAGACAGCATTGGCAGGAAGGCAGCTGTACAGCCATTTTACATAAGGATTATCCTTCCAAAACCCTCGTTTCCTCATTTTTGTTTTTATGTAGCTTCTGTGAAGCCTGCCTGTCCTAACCTTTTCCTCAACTTGTGTGGAGCTGCTGCAGTGCATCATGCAGACTAATGGGACTGCTGATTAGTATACCTGACAGCTCTGCCTTTTGCCATGTGTGAAGATCAAATATGGTCATTTTTAAGGCAGGACTTGTACCATTTCCTTCAGTGGAACCAGGCCTTGGACCTAAGGGCAGACAGGTTAGAAAGCATGGCTGACTTGATCAAAAAGCATGGTTTGGCAAAGCAAAGCAGCATAGCTCAATAGCATGAACCTCCTGGCCAAAGATGCCTTTATGTATATATTTATTTATATATGCCACCTTTGAATGTAATTACTGAGAGATTTTTCCTTTTTAAGAATCTCTTTCTGCAGCATGTATGTCAAGTGCTCCCTCGTGAGCTGTGCATGGAGCAACCACTAACTTGCTTTATTGTTTCGCAGTGCTAAAGCATGACATAGTTTCTGTGTACTGATGTGATCTGTTTATTCCTTTAAAATTTAAAAGGAGGATAAATGTAGCAAATAAAAGAATGCAGGAGACTGGAGCATAAGAAAGAGGTGATTAGAGTCTCTAATTGTGGGACTAGAGAATGGAGATTTGACTTAAGGAAGAGCAGGCAAAGTGCAGTGTGGGGTGGTAGTACTAGAGAAAGAGCAGTACTAGACAAAGGCAGTTCATTGTGAAATATGTAAAGGCTATGCTAGTCAGCCTGTAATTAGGAGCAAGTTTCCGTGTTTGGCAGCAGTACCCTCTGCAAATATTGCGGCATCCATCATTTCTTGCCAGGCTGTGGGACACTGACTCCCTCAGGTGTGCTGGCAGACATGTTTGTGGCCTCATGCTGCAAACCACAGTTCAGTTCCACCAAGCAGTCACTCAGCATATTTAGGAAGGACACAAGAGAAGATTTGGTAGACTGGGTTACCTGAGGTGCGTGACGGCAGAGTCCCACAAACTACTGCACTGACACAACTGTGGCAACAAAATGAGTGCAGTAATGAAAGGGAAGCACTGGTTGTTGCATGAGCTCTGTAGCTGTTAAAATGAAGTGTAGATATTTGGTACTTCAGTGTCAGGATTGCCTTAAGTGGTCAGAATTACATATTACACAGTATTTCCAAAATCCTTTAAAGCTTCAGGTGCGGCAGGTAGCCATTGTTACTGTTCACTGCCTTTTGGTGTGAGGTCTGGTTGCACAAGCAAGCACAAATTTGCGAAAAGAAAAATCAGGGTTCCCACCTCTTCCATCATCATCTCCCACCTGCTCAGCCCTTTCCTTCTGCTGTGCCAGGACCTGTGTTTGGGGCTGGACTGTGTGGGCAGCAGGTTCAGGGCCACTGCAGCATCACGAAGATGGGCGCTACAGGCCTGGCCCAGCTGGGGTGGAGCCAGCAGGGGGCCTGTTGTTGCCACCAGTCCCTGACAGCTGCTTCTTGATGTGTTTTCGCTGTTTCTCTTGCTACATTTTTAGCATGCAGCATCCATAAGGTATCTGAAATCTGGTTGTATCTATATATGAAGTTTTTTCAGTTGCTTTTGCTGCCAGCTCCCTTTCTGGAAGAATTTTTGGGACAATGTAGTTAAGTTGTCCCGGTGTTCCCTGAATTGATTCCCATCATTTCTAAGAAAGGCTAGTTGCTTGTTCATGTTCTCATTGTTGGTGCTGCACCAGGATAATGCTATACTTGCTGTAAAACCACGGCATAATGGCATTGGATATGACCCAGCATTTGGGAGGAGACATCAGAAAAGCATACAACAGTTTGCCGGTGTGCTTTTGGAAATCTGCTGAGTAGTAGTCACAGATTTTGTCAGATGGGGGGTTTTAATGTTGTCTGGAAAAGGACACATAATTGTATAAGGTGCTTTTGTAGTAAATATCATTTAAGCACTAGCTGTTACACATATGCCTACCAAATGTGGTGAGAAGTTCTCCTGTTCTTCATTAGAATCAGTTGTGATTTGCACTGAAGTAAATGAGAACACAGCTGAAGCAAAATCAGGACAAGTGCTGTTCAGGTAAATGTATAAACTTAAAGAACAATAAGAAAGACAGAACAGAAAAAGGATAACTATAAATGAGTAGAGTTAAAATGTTACATATTCATGTTCTCGTAGTCTTACACTACGATAGGCTCCACAGGTAGGTAGAGTCCTTTTAAACAAGACATTTAAAGGAGTAAGAAATACTGTTCACTTACTGTGGATGAAATCCAACACAGCTGGAGTCAATGGAAGTTGTTATTTAATTCAGTAGAGTCAGGTTTCTACTGTTTATAATGACCTACTGTATGTTTGGACACTCCTTCAGTACAGGAATTAGCTTCCACTGCTTAAATATTTTTAATGTGTGTGAAGATCAAGTGTAATCATTCTTCAGCTCTTCATGCTGAATGTTTGTTTTATTTCCTAAGTTATATTATTTTCTGTTAGCCTGCTAGTGAAGACAGCAGTAGGATAAACCAATTCAAAGCGACTGTGTAACTGTCTCAAGCACAGGCTTTCCGTATTTTTTTATATATTATAAGAAAGAAATAAGGCTATTTTGCAAAACTGTGAGAGGAAAGCTGGGCTTGTTTCAGTTTTGTGGAGGATACTTGTCTATGGATAATCTTTCTTACTGTATTGACCATAAATGCCAAATTCCAGTTTGAGCTAGGACGTTATCACAGCTCTTCAGTTTACGTCCTTTTACAGCCAGCCTTTTACAGTAAATTGACTGTAAATCAGAGAAATCCCTCTCTCAGTATACCAAATGGAACCTGTAAAAATCTTCATGAAGGAGTAAAATTCCTGAAAAGTAACTCTTAAATGAAAGGGAGATTTAGCAGTTTTAGTTGGAATTGCATGTTGATTGATATCGCCGTATTCAGAAAGCTGCCAAAGACTTAGCTATTGGCAGAATTGTGCTTTCCAGGGTTTAAAGTCCACTATTCGATGATCTTGTCTGCATTTGTCATTAACTTGGGCTTTCTCACTGTCAAATCCCTCAGTGATGAGTTTCATTTCCTTTGTACTAATTTTTCAATTTTCTTTCTGTGTCAAGTGAGCATTTTTACAGCATCTCAGGTGTAATGTCTACATGTATTCTGTGAATTGCCAACTTTAATTTCACTTCACTGTCTCTTTGATAGAATTTTCCCTACACCAGAATTGTTTTTATAATTCATGATGGGTAACTATGGGCTAGATGGTACTACTTTGGGGGAGACAGGAGAAGTAGATAGTATGCATAGTGTTAATGGGATTGGCAGGAAAATAGAGAAAGGCAGAATCTTGTGAGACAAAGTTTTTATGCTTTTAATTTAGCTTTAACTCAAATATATGAATCTCTATATTTTGTATTTTTAATGTGATATAGTCCAGCTAAAAATACATCAGTGATGTGTACAAGAGGAAGAAAAAAAGACCTAGCTTTTCCTAAAGGATGTAAAGACTATTAAATCTTCCCATTTTCCTAGATTCTTGTCATCCGTGCACTCCAAATTAAATTGGAATAATAAATAAAAAATCCACTGTATAGCAGGGCAAAGGTTTTTTCTGTAGATCAGTCTTGTTAGCAAGTGTTATACTTGTCTGTGGAGATGCTTACTGATTCCTGCTGATTCATTATGGCAGGAGTGGCTTGTTAACTCATGCCAGAAAGACGAGTGACAAGTGTGGCTTTCTGGTGAAAAAGAGCAGAAGGACTTAGCCTGACCTTAATGCAGCCAATATAGATTTTTTTCAGAGGATGTAAGATGCTGACATGGGAAAAAGATTTGGATTTTATCAAGCCAAAACTGTGTTTCTAAAAACTTTCAAAGCATCTGCTTTCCCCTTCTGATCTAATGAGATACAGGCAGATAAACTGCCAGTTCAGCTAGCACAGGGAGAGAGCTTGAGTACAAATCTTGGAACAGCGCTTCCTGCTCCATGAAACGTTTGTCCTCCTTGTGGCAGCTGGCTTGAAGGGATAGTTTGAGTTCATGTATCATGGTGATTTATATGGGCTAGATCTATGGCAGCAAGCTTGACTGTATGGAAACTTGGTGAGAGAGAATAATTTCATCTTGCAGAGCAGGTGTACATTTTGTAAGGTAAATTGTGATAACAGTTCCAGCTTTTGTAATTCATAGATTTACTTACCTGTGTGTATTTGGTATATACATGCATATATTATATTGCACGTATATACATACATGGATGTGAAGCCCACACTTCCCACTTTTAGTCTGCTTTTCCTCCTGCATGTTTTATTAGAGTTGTGTGTGTGATGCACAATGAAAATGTATTCTGAAAGGGTACAAAGAATCCTGTCAGTGCTGGGTTTGTGTCTTGTTCTCATGCCTGGAGTTTGAAAGGGATTTTTCAACAAAAGGCAAGTTTCTGGTTCTCTTGACAGTGTGAACAGTGCCTTGCTTTGATGGGCTCATCAAGGTACATTTCAACTAATAAGTTTACTGGCTTTTCAAGTAGCTGCCTATACTCTAGCCATCTGCTGTCTGTAATACACACTTTGAATGCTTCAGTGGCCGAAATATTTTAAGTAACATTTGTACGTCTGTGCAGTATAGGATGAGTTTTTCTTGTTGTGCCATGTAAAGAAGGCCGAACTAAATGGCATAACAGAAGCCTCTTTCATAGATATCCGCCTAAAGATGATACTGGCAAAGCATAAATGAGATAAAAGTTAAATCAAACCAGGATATTTGAACTTTCAAAATTGTACTTCCATAGCTTGCTTATTGAGATAGTAAGTAGGACAGCTATTTATTTCAGTAACAAAAGTGAATGGCTTTCTTAAATTTTCAGCATAGCTTTCCGATGTCATGGTGCATCCTGCTATATTCCGATAGTGTCTGAATAGGCAAGATTCTTACAGTGCAAAAGCATTGGCTATTGCTGCTCCTCTGTATAGGGGGAGAAAAGATTGGAAAAGAGCAAATATAACTCCCATCTATAAGAAAGGAAGGAAGGAGGATCCTGGAAATTACAGGCCTGTAAGTCTAACTTCAGTCCCAGGGAAGCTGATGGAGCAGATCATCCTGAGTTCCATTATGCAGCACATGCAGGACAACCAGGTGATCAGACCCAGTCAGCATGGCTTTATGAAGGGCAGGTCCTGTTTAACAAACCTGATCTCCTTCTATGACTGGGTGACCCACTTGCTGGATGAAGGAAAAGCTGTGGATGTTATCTATCTCGATTTTAGCAAAGCGTTTGACACAGTTGCCGACAGCATTCTCCTAAAGAAATTAACTGCTCTTGGCTTGGATGGGCATACACTTCGTTGGGNCTCACTACAAGAGGGACATTGAGGTGCTGGAGAGGGTACAGAGGCAGGCTACCAAGCTGGTAAAGGGTTTAGAACATAAGCCTGATGAGGAAAGGCTGAGGGATCTGGGCCTGTTTAGCCTGGAAAAGAGAAGGTTGAGGGGAGACCTCATCGCTTTCTAGAACTACCTGAACAGAGGTTGTAGAGAGGCAGGGACTGCTCTGTTCACCGTAGTGGAGAGTGATAGGACAAGGGGAAATGGATGGAAATTGCGCCAGGGGAGGTTCAGGCTAGACATTAGGAGGAATTTCTTTACTGAAAGGGTTGTCAGCCATTGGAACAGGCTGCTCAGGGAGGTGGTTGAGTCACCATCCCTGGAGGCGTTTAAGAGACAGGTAGATGTTGCATTGGGGGGCATCATTTAACAGATTGATAGGGCTAGGACAAAGGCTGGACTCGATGATCTCCAAGGTCTCTTCCAGCTGTAACTGTTCTATGATTCTATAAAAAGGAATATAGTAGTTGTTGCAATATTTAATTTGATAGCTACTACTACTGAAAAATTTCAGTTAGTCCAGTGGATTGTAATTTTCCTCTCTTATGCTTTCCTTGGTCTGTTTAATGATAGAATAGGCTATCAACAAATGGGCTGTTGAGAGAGTGTGATTCAGCTTTCAATTACCCTGCGTGTTGTAACATCACCTAGGAATTAGTTAAGGTTTCCATTGAAGTTCATGTACAGTATTTGTTTAGCTACATGCAAATACTTAATTAGCACAATGCTAAATGGTTTATTTCTCTTCTAACTACTACAGTATACCCTGAAAATTACTCTCTTACTTTAAGTATGTTGCTTGGTTCAGAACACCTTTTGCAATAATTTATACTTTTTGTACACAGTTTTAATCACTCTAAAGTCTGAAATAGTCTTTTAATTATTAATAAGGTGAAATCCATTGATTTTCTCCAGTTGTTCAAACATGAGTCTGGCCTAATCCTGCCTCAGGCTTGAGGGGCACTGAGATGAACAGCAAATCCTTGAGCTAAACATTCATTTCATGGGATTTAAGGGGGGGGGGAGGGGGAGGAAGGAGGAGGCATCTCTCTTTTTTTTCTCCTATGACCTTTCCTTTTAGGTTTTTCCATTTTCTCATACGCAGGGATATATTTGAAAGCTATAATTTTGTGATGACAAAAATAAGTGAAAACAGAGTAGTTTGAAAAAATTGTTCAAAAGCAAGGTCATTGCTTACTTAAGTATACCCAATGTATGTGACTGTCTGTGCAACTGATGATAAGTAGACCTGTGGTGCAGAAAGCCTTACTACTTAAACTAAGAAGCTGTATAGCTAATAAGTGAACCTGTGAATGTTCTAGCACATAAAGAGCCTAAGATAATGCAGGACTTGTGTGCTCTGTTAATGCGCATGTGTATGTGAGGTTTATCCTATGATTAATGTCAGATTTTCCCTTTTATGTGAAGGACTCTTTTACACTAAAGCTTCTGGCTCAGCTGCAGATCTGCAGTTTGATGCAATTTTGTCACAGTTTATTCTTTAACTGATCTGATCCTCCTTATTCTCTACATATGACCCTAATTACTAAAAGGTGGCATACATCCATCCTATAGGAGTCAAATAATTTGTTTTGCTCCTCTATTTTTTAGCAGTTTTGATTTGCTTTACCTCAGAGTCCCTTACATTGTGTTACCATAAGAAGTCTCTTCTATGAGATCTGAATTGACGCTGAAGTTGCTTTAAATAAGAGGAGGCAGGGGAGGGGGATAAACACAGCAAACACAGAAGATATTTAAAAAAACCCATGATTTTTAAAATTTAAAAATACGAAATTTGAAGCTTTCTTAAGTGTTTTTCTGGAAATTAGTGCCAAACTTCTAAGCTCTGCTCCATTGTTTTCAGAATTTTTAGCCTCTGAACAGAATCTTTTCAACTACTCAGAGACCCTGGAATCTGAGACTTAATTCCCAAAATGATATAAGCGTTTCGGAAAGCATCCATGAATATAGCAAGTTCAAAGTGGCAAGTATCAGTACCTCAGTTGTGCAGAGGAAGATGATATCCATTTTCTCTGAAGAGAAATAGTGTTTTTCACTGCTGCCACTAAAGGGAAGCCTCCTTTGGGACCTTGTTAGATGCTTTTATGTGAGGACCATTTGACCCACTTCTGACTAGTGAGCAGGCTTAGAAGGCAGTAGTTGTTGGGGGTATGCCTTTGGCTGATCTCCTCCCCCTCTTCGCAGTGAGAGAAAACCCCCAGTGGAATATATTAGGGATAATAATGGGGTAAAAATGTCAGTTAAAGTAGGGTGATGCATGGAGGTCCTAGCCAAAAATAATAATAAACAAAAATCTTCAAAAGGTGTCTCTATTTACCATAAAGACAGCATCAGAATGACATCAAATGTCCTTTCTAAAACAAATGAAAAAATAATAGTTGTATAACTAATAACTGGTTTTAATAGCAAATAGTATTAGTTAATGAATATCACTTAATACAGACTTTTAATTAAGCCCGAATTTCCCTTTAGTGTGATGAAATCAATTTAAAAAAATCAAAACATACATTGTTTGGAAGCAAACTGATTGGTTTCTGACTGCCTGTTACCAACAAAGGAGGGAGGAGGAGTGTTTATGAAAAGTGTATGTTTAAGCTGTCTGAGAACAAGATAATATAAAAAGCATTTTTGTGGTAAAGAAACCATCAGCAAAATAATTCAGAATATGTACTTTTAAGAGATCCTTTATATCTGATAATCAAGAAAAAACAAACCAAACCAAAGCCCTACTTTCAGCCTTTCCTTAACAAAAAAAAAAAAAAAAGATGTTATTTTTCCACCTTGATGAGTGAACTCAAGTACAGAAATTTTGGTATTTTTTCAGTAGGATAATTCCATTGCAAGGCAATCCAGTTTGGAACAGGTAATAGCTGTTTTCTTTTAAGATATTGAAGATCTATGAAGCCTTTTTATTTCTTTTTGCAAGCTACACCAGGCCTTCTTGCAGGTACCAATGTTTTCTGGATTATGAGATTACTGAATTGGTGTCCCTGGGAAAGCTAGTTTTAATGTATGATTCTCTCCCCAATCACCTCTAAATACACAAGACTATCTACAGCAGTACTTGTGGAAGAGATCAGAAATAAGTAACTTCTCATTTTCTGCCACTGGATTCCTCATAAATAATCTGTCTGACTCTGTACAGAACAAAGTAATAACTGTATCAAGAGGGAAGCCAGAGAAACCAATTAAATTGTTGTGACAAGTAGAAAACAAACAAGAGAGAACACTCTATACTTAAACATTGCATCTGTAGATTGTTTTTCAAGGTTTATTTGTATCATTGAAAATAAATTGGAAACCAACAGATGACTGTCCAAAAATTCTTACCCAGCATCATTTGAATGCTTGTCAGTACCTTTCAAATAAGGATATGACTACCTAAAGGGATAAAACCAGAATGCAGAGGCAATGTTAGGCCTGAGGAATTCAACAGGATCTAAGATAAAGACATCTGTAGCCAAATAAAGTCTCCACCTTTAGGAGATTATCCTGAAAATGATTGCAGCTACCACCAGAGAGCGGAAGTGCCAGATGCTGCTGTAGTCTCCTGGGGAGCTGGCTGTGTGTGATGAGTTGTTGGAAAAGGGAGGATTGGAGGAACAGGCATCATTCTCCAGATCTTACAGTAAGAAATCAGACTGTGACAGCCCTATCCTTAGCCTTTGTCACCAGTGTGGGGAAAATATGCTATAGGCCTCTTGCCATCAATTATGTTTTTTTGGCATTTGAGATGTGGCTTGTGGGAAATAACCCGATGGCACTTGTATGGATGGTAAAAACTTTGAACTAAAAACATATGTTGCTTCATGAAGTGTTAGGATATTTAATTTGTTATATAGTTCATACCTTTGAAAGCAAAGTAGCAGCATTTTTATAGTAGAGCTGGTATATCATGGCAGGAAAATTAATTTTTTTTGTTTCATTAATTAAGTATAGCACTGCTGAGTTTATATGCAGGAAGCAAGTATTCTTGCCTAGCTGAAGCAACCAGAATATTCAATTCATTATAGTAATATTTCTTAAACCTGAATATCTACTGCAGTAACGGTAAATCATTCTTGGCCCTAAGAATGGTACCAGTAAAAGCCTAAGCATCTTATTTTTAACCCAGTTATTTGATTAATAAAAGGAATCTTTCACGCAAAGCAACAAAACATATTCTGTCTCTGTACAGCTATTTGTTTTTCCTCTGTGTGTGTTTGTAGACAGTTACATGTATTTCCTCCTTGCTGTGTAGTTATATTCATGTGAATTGTTCCTAAAATGATTCAACTTTAAACATTTTTGACACCACTGATAGCGAATTTTCTGGAAAATAGATACTCAGCACAAAATTAATGGAGAAAGATAGAGTTACCTTTAATTGGAAGGTGTGGAAGCTTCTGCACCTTCAGGCTCCTGTACATGGCCGCGCATGCCGCCCCAAGGGATTACCCCTTTGTACAGGTTTTATTAGTAGTTAACATATTGACATGTATAGCCAACCCTGGCACTAGGTTTTCCAATAGCTCACCCCCAGTGGTCTTCAACTCTGCCCCTCAGAGAGAGCCCACATGAGGTTTGGCCCTCTTCTCATGTTTTGTCTTCAAGCTATCTGCAGGTAGCTTCTTCACATCATGTCCTTGGCAAGGCATGGGAAAGTCCAGGATAGTACCCGGGAAAGTGCCTAGTGGCTTCTAATATGCGAACAATCCAGGTAGCTTCACATAATCCTAAAAGTTCTAAAAATCTACAAAATACACTTAAATCTTCAGGCATCACCACAATAACTTTTCTAAGCTGTGCATAACTGAGAATCTTAGAACCAACAAGTGTGAATTAGTGCTTTCAGATTTATACCAGTAATTCTTTAATTGTAGTGCAACTTAAAGGATTTTTATGATAATGTCATTTAGAAATTCCAATGAATGGCAAAATAATTCAGAGTGTTTTACTCTTATTTTAATGTACTTTTTGTCAAAAGGGATCTCTGCATTTAGGGTTCTGTTGGGTTATTTTGTTTGTTTGGGTTTTTTTTCCTGTTGTCTGTCATCTATATTTATTGCTATCAAACCTAGATCCCGGTGTTACTAATTTACCACACAGGCACTTAATTATGCTATAAGTAACTCTTTGCTTGCTTGTTCAACCCACTCAGCATGTTGAGCTCTTGGTTTTAATATCTGTCTCAGAGTTCACCACATGTCATATGTCTTATAGACAGAGTTTATAGAAGATAACCCATATGTCAGATAATAACATCACCATCCTATCCTGTTGACCTCACCCTTTGACCCCACGATGGATAGATTGCTGTCTTGTACAGTCACAGTTGCTAAAGTGTTCTGTCGACCACCAATTAGGATGGATGTCCTGACTTTTCCAACATATACAAAATACTTTAGCCAATCAGCAGTAGGCTATTGTGTCATTTGTCTTCATCTTGCCAACTCCATTTTATGATGTGAGGCAGCCAAGGAAAATGGAAGCACTTTTCTGGTCAAAGCCGTGTTATAATACTGTGGAAGCTAAATGATGAAGATTTTCTTCTCTGTTTTATGAGTGATAATTAGTTCAACATAATTGTGGTAGATCTCAACCAACAGGCTTTAAAGTGATGAAAACAGGTTTGTGCATCAGTCAGTTTCACTTAAGTGTAGTCTAGAAATTGTAAACAAAAAAAAACATAACTCAGTGTTACTGGCATAGAGTTTGAGAAAGTCTGCATGTTTTTTATGTTACACCTTTTTCATAACATCAATATTAATCACATCAAAGATACATAGATGATATTCTTTTGAGTGATACATAAGTTTGAACTCATTCATTCCTGGGTTGATGTACATAGCCATAGATAGCTAGGAAGAAAGCATTTATATATATATTTTTCCAGGCTGACTTTATTGCATATTTTGGAAGAAGAAATATTTTGTTTAGCTCCTTAGATAAAAGAGTTGTGTGGTTCCCAAATGAAAATATCTATGTAAACATTCTATAAATGATTCTGCTCTTAAATTATTTTATAATTATCCTGGCATCCATCCCGTGGACGATAATACAGTTCACCTGTATGTGCAGTAGATCCTCACCAATTTTTAGCAGTTTAGCAGTTTTAGTCCACAGCCTTGTTCATGATCTAAAGTTTCTAAGCAATTTTTAAAAGACTGTACTGCAACAGAGAGTATTTGAGCTGACAGAAATTTGAATTTGCTTTGATTAGAGTCTGTTACTGAAGAAAAGCTAAAGTTCCATTGCAAAAAGCAGATGAAGACAGCCTTTTAAACTACAGCAAGCCTAAGTTTCCTACTGCCATTATAAAACAACATCTGTTCTCTTTTTTTCTGGCTTTGAATTTGTTCAGTTCATATGTTTCTTAGCTTATTACTGGCAAAGTCTCCCAATACCCTCTTGAGGTCATTCTGGAGTCTGGAGTTACATTTCTATGTAGCTTGAAGTATACGGCTTGCCACCTACTACAACATTGTAAGACTATCTATATCAGAGCTGTCAAAAAGGAATGTAGAGTTATCTTTAAGTTTTGTGTGTTAATCTAAACTCTTCTTCAGCCTTAGCTGTCTCCTTTAAGCCTTGGTATGTCTGTTGGGATGCTGTATCAGGAAGCCTGGTGAGAGCCTGAGCAGCTATTTCACAGCTGAGTCTGCCCGTTCTCTCTCACGTGAGTCAGCAACAGTTCATGATTATTTGCTTCAGAAGATGTTAGCTCTCATAAACTCATGGGCATCTGACCTGTATTGATCTTTAGAAAGAGATCATTGAGCAAAGATAAAAATGTTGTCTCTGTGGAGAGATGTGCAAGTAAAATGTTGCCACAGATGCAAAACCCAGCTAATCTCTCTGCAGATAAGCACTTCTATATAACTGTAATCTTTTTGATATCTCTCTCTCTCCACCCCCTCTGCAGCATTCCTAAGTAATAATTTAGGTCAGTTTCTGGGGACAACACTAAGTGGTGTGGAATCAATGGTAGGCAGTAAGGGCAAAAGAAAAAAAACCTTTGTTGGTTTGCTCCTCGTCTCATTACCTGTGAAGGATTGTTCCCTGTTGTAAGTTTTCTAGTGAGTTGTCTGTTGTGCTCTTAAAAGTTGCAGGGCCTGGGCTTCTACTGTGTCCCTTGAGAGAGTAGTCTAATGTATTTTCCTGTCAGGAATTTTGATTGGTCTTCTTTCTTCTTAATTTTTTTTTTCTTTTTTTCCTTTTTGTTTCCCTGCTGCCCTTAATTATGCTTTAATAAATGTAATTACTACTTGAATTGTTTTATCATAAACAAGTGAGCTTTTCGTTTATAGCGTATATTTAGAGTTTTATTTGTATTTGCAGCTTCTAAATCAAGATTTAAGAAATATTTTTAAAACTCTTTTACGGACTCCAAATAATCTTTGACATATTTATCAAATTTATCTGTGTGGTTTTTTTTCCTAAAAATTGTTCTGAAAATAAGGTAGGTTTGTGTTAGTGGAGCCCTAGCACAACAGTATGGAGAGGATTTATAATCATCTGGCTTTGCTGCTTGGCACATCTTAGTATAACAAAAATTATGTTAGACTTTCTGTAGATACTTCTTCAAATGTATATGTCACTTCTTGTATATTAATGTGATTTAGATGCTTTTTTTTTCCCTTATGGCTACTTATTTTAGAACATTTTTACTACAGTATGTTGTTCACTATTAAAACTGAGAATTTCTCCCTTGGATTTGTAGGAATCATCCCTTGTTTGAATATTTCTACTGCCCTAAATGACCAAGCCAAATTTTTAGAAGAGTTTATGGTTTTGGCATCTTCCCTTTGAATTTACTGTTAGAGAAATAAGGATAAATATATGTGTGCTCATACTTTTGAATACGTATAGTGATAGTAGTGTTGCCCTGTCAGTAATATTAGGGTATTTCTACTCCAGAAACCAATTTGAAGTTATACATCTATCTCCATTTTGCTTATCTGATACACATAACAGTGACAATTGAATATTGGCTGGATATTGCATGCTGCAAATCCTGTCCAATTTCCAAGAATCCATTACTGCATACACATTCAAACTGTTAATCTCAGCATTGCAGGTTTTGCATCAGTTAACAGACAGGAAAACATAATTTCAATACACAAGAAGTTGTTTGTGGAGATGAGACATACTTAAATAGTACATCTTCTAGCCACTGAAGTGAAAATCCAAGATCTGACTTTCCTAAACCTAATTTCGTGTAAAGAAGGAAGAACTGGCCAAAATAATTGAATCTGGTTATATTGATCTATAGTTAGTATTTCAGCACCATTTAAATATTTCCTTGGACACTTCTTCACTAGCTATTGCAGTAGGGGAGGAGAGCCCTGTGGACAGGCCCTTCAGCCACTGACATCATGAAAGTCCATGGTTGGAAGCCTTGGACCACATACTGGTGTAGCGAAAATGTATTTTCAATGGTGCATCATGTAAATTTGATCTGATGGAGGAGCAAAGCTAATTGTACGTAGAGGAGTAATTTGTGTTTCGAACTGAGATTCAAATTCTTCTTTCCTTACAAGCAAGATACTGGCAAAGGGAGAACATTTGTAAAGATTGAACACAAAGTAACAAAAAAGATGCATAGTATCTGTCCCATCCTGACAATATTTTTTTTCATACAGGTCTTCCAGAAAATGCTAGTTGTACAAAAATAGCACATTTTAGGAAAAAGATCCAGTACAGCATCTGGAGGGAAACCTGTTGTCTTACTGCTTTTTCAACACTCTCTTGTTCATTTTCTCCTAATTTTCTGTCACTAACTAGCAAAGTGGCATCACTGAATATGAGACCAGAATACTGAAAGCTCAAAGGCATAGTGAAGATTTTCTTTTAAGTTCTGCCATTGACTTCAGTAGGAGTATGAGACCATAAAACCTAAATTTGAATTTACTAGAGGCTTATAAAAGCCTCTCAGATTTTAGATGGCTTGATTCAGTTTGCCAGTACAGTTTTGTATTTTGATTCTGACCTTTTCTTCATGTGCATCCTTGTAAAAGTTAGATGTTGTTTTCTTGGGGTCTGTACATTAATATGTACAAACCTGTGTCACTAACTGTACACTGTAGAGAATCTATTCCATTGTGCCAAAGGTATTCCTAGTTTCATACTTAAAGGTGAATTTCTACCCTTTGGTTAATGAAAATCACTTTATTCCTTTGTGAATTTCCTTATTTTGTTTTTTTTAACTCTGAGCTGATCCTTTCCAAATGTCATTGTGTTATGTGAAGATCCTGGATTCATTAAAAATGTTCCGCTGAGAACTGGTAGATATTTTACAAATGTTCCACTTGTTTCTAGGTGACTGAGAAACCTAGACAGGCAGCTTATCAGTCAGCTTTTTGCAAAAGATTCAGCCAGGCAGTTTTTAGTAAAACAGCATTTTAAGTAGTTGGGGGTGGGGCTGGGGAGCAGTAATATTCCCCTTTCTTGAAGTATTTTCACTTAGGTAGCAAAGCAGTACATTGGGGAAAAGGAGGAAAAATAATAATAAACAAACCCTGTGGTCTATCATAAGATACAGGTGTATTTCTAAGATGTGCTCCTTGACTTGGTATATCTATGTACTGAATTATAAAGTGTTTTATTTTCTTACATATATCACCTTTTCGCAAATAGTAGTTGACTCACGGTGTATACAACTCTGCTTGTCTTAGAAAAGATTAGAACTGCTAAGGCATTTCTACCAAAGCAGTTACCTCAGATCTCTACAAGAACACGAAAAATGTAAGGACTTTCAAGTTAGGAAATACTTAATTTCTCCAAGTCCGTGTAGTGAGATCATTAGTTTGCCTTTCATTTGTACAAATGACCCTCCAGTGGCATATGGACATCATTGTGGGGCGCTGGGTCAGTATTACTGCCAAAGGAAAACACTCAGCAGCTAAACTGCTGCCTTCCATAGCTGTGGTGCCCTGAGGGTGCTTTGAGAGATTTCACATTGAAGTATTTTCTTAGCCCCTCCCTGCTGAGCGTGTGAGAGCTGATGAGATCACAGCTTGATATCAGATAACTGCAGGCCAAATATTCTCTAAGAAGATAAATAACCCAGCTATATAGGTTGCTGGAAGACAGCCTGACTTCTCTAAATACAATGAAGGCAAGGTTTCACCATAGAAGTATGCAAGTAATCAATTCATTGTCAAGATCTATTTACCAAAAAATGTTATTTGGAAATGTCCTTACTTCTCATTACTTGCTGATGCAACTTTGCTTTAACGTCTTCAAACAAGTTTTTGGTGTATTAAAAGCATGCAAGTTTATAATTAAGCTCAATAATTAGTCTAGTAATAAATATTCAAAGAGCAGACCATCATGAAGGTCTGATTAGGCTATGCATAACTATATATGATAAAACTACAGCCCTTCTGCCCTTTTATACAAAATAGGATAGCTGCATTCAGAAAAACAGAATGCTTTTCATTTTTTTAACACATGAACAAACAAAATCACTGAGGGAAAAATGCAGTATTTTGTAGAGATGTGTAGGGAACTTTTAACAAATAGATTGAAAACACCTTGAGGTTGAGCAAAACCTCCCACTATGTTCATTTACAGTAAAAAAGTAGGACTTTTTGTCCATTCACTGTATAGCTTTTAATAATAATTTTTTTAAGACTTGGACATCTTTGATTTGATTTTGAAACCAGTTACAGTAGGACACCTTATGTAAATAATCCTTTTTCTTTTTTCCCCCCTGTTGTCTCTGACTAGCAAACACAAATGCATCCAGAGTCTGGAAAGTCCCAAAGTCTAGAAAGTCCCTCAGAGCAATTACAGCTTAAGTATATTTTTAAAACAAGTGGGTAAAAACAGATTTTATCTCAATATTAACCTTCTGCAAAGTGAAGAGGGTTATCAAACAGCCTTTGACAAACTTCCATTATGTATTTTTTTTTATTTAGTTTTTACCCCCAAAATTATCAGTCAAGTAAGAAGTTAGAAAATTTTGCTCAGAGCATAAGGTGACACCACAAGTGAAATGACGCAGTGATCTGGAATAGGCACCAGTCACCAGTGAAATTACACTGTCCTGCCCTGAATGACAGTATTTCATCCATGACAAAAAAAAAGTGAAGTCCCAGGGAAAGTTCTCAGTTCTTCAGCCACCTCCAATGAGTAGCAGAGTGGTCTGTGAGTCTTTTCTAACAAGCAGTGTGCAATTCCTTGCCATTGTAAGCCTTAAATGAAGCAGCGAATAAAAAAGCCCACTAAGGAATTAGGAAAACTCTCTGAGATGTCTCTTAAGAAGGCAGGGCAACCCTGGATGTTAGTTAAGAATGCAAATAGTGTAAAATACTGTGTAGAAATAAGGCCATGATGCAAGTAGTTCCAGAGAAACATGAACTTTTATTATATGCCCTTCTGTCCTTAAGGTTATAGTAAAACTCTTACGGTAACAACTTTATTTCATGAACTTAATTCACACTTGCAGTACAGAAAAAATCTCAGGTCTTGAACTCTAAAGCTGAGTTAAGACCTCAGTGGATGCATTTGATTTAAGGTTGCAGGGTTTTGACATAAATATTTCCTAATTCTTTATACTGCTCTATAATTTGTTGCCAAGTTTTGTTTTGATCAGTTTATATGTTGCATTAAATCAAGGTTACCTTCCTAAGGAAATATATTCCTAATATTTCAAATGTGTTTCAGGTCAGAGGAGCTTTGAAAGCTCGTATTTTGTTTTGCTTTTATTAATAATGTACAGAACAACTGAAAAGGCATATTTTAAATTGCTTTCTCTACCAGCAGAGTAGTAGCACATGGTGGAGAACTTTTTCCCTTGGTTTGACTATTACGTGTTAAACAGATTCTGTAATCATGTGCTTGGATTTGTACAATATCTGACAATCTGGTAATCTTCACGGCCTGCCAAGAGTAGATGAGAACTTATAAAACAGAAAAAGAAAGCCTGAATAATGAAGAGTGTATGGGACAGGAAATAAGACAATCTTGTGATCTATTTTAAAAATATATATTATATTCTGTCTGCTTTATTGCTACTACCCCTCTGCTCCCAATTTGCTTGTGCTCTAAGCAGGGATGCATGCAGCAGGGGATTACCTCTCACAATGGAGGAGCACAATGGTGCAGAGCAAAGATCCTTTTCTGTATTTTTCTCCCTACATTCAAGTTACCAAAGGCTGGGTTTTTTTCTTCTTCTTCATGATTGATGTTTTGATATCCAAAGTTAAATGTTGATCCTTTGACAATCGGCTAATAAGGGATGTACCTCTAAAACTGTTAGACTGTATGTGTGGAACACACATGAAAATTATATAGTATCTAGTTAGCATTGCTAATCAATATGTAATGCATATCCTTCAGCTAATCTTTTTGAGCAATTAAAGCAAATTCAAAAGAGAGATTATCATGTGTAAACAGTGACGGCTTAGATATCTTGCCTACTGGCCTAAGGTCTCGCCACAGATCCTGCAGAGTTTATCTTCTGTATCAGTAGTTAATTAAGGTGAAACATGAGGTAATTAGGGCTAATCCCAGTGCTATCCTGCTGGCCTATTGCCTCTCAGGCCATGCCCTAACCCAAAGTATTTTCACAGCTTGTGAAATGTTGCCATTTTCAGAGCAGATTTTAAAAATTGATGCCTGTGTTTATTACAGACAGTGTTCCTAATCCTTTAAGGGAGCTCAGTGAATATGGTCCAAGTGGAAAGAGGGAACGAATGGCTTCATTTATTTTTCTAAGGGTTTGAAAAGCGCATTGTTTCTATAACTTTATGCTAGGACATTCCTTGTAATTGACAAGGGATTAGGGGGATTAAATTTGTACTCCACACTTGTTTCCAACTGCTTGTGTGAAGCTTTATTTTTATTTTTTTTAATGCTTTATGTTTGTTGACATAGGAGAGGGATGCACACTCTTAGAAGATGAGTTTGTGCACAGCCATGCTGATGTGATATAAATTAAAGGATGCATGGCAATACTTGGAAGAGCTGCTTCAAAACAACATGGGCATGTTTTTCCTCAGGAACAGTTTAGCCTTCATGAAGCAGTAGAGGCTCTGCTGAGTTATGTCTGATCTATGTCCTTCAGGATACATTTTGCATTGGAAATAGTTCAGATGCTGGAGACAATTTTATTATTGAAAGAATGGGTTTAACTGCCCATTAGATAAATTCAACTACACAGGAAGGGTCACCCTTTTAATAGAAAATACAACAGATATATTTTAAGCCAATAATAAAGTATTCATCCCAGAAGGCATTTTATTAGGCTTTGAAATTTAGCCTAGCTATATGATCTTGAGTCACATTTCAGATAAAAAGACTGTTTTCTAATTAGCTGCAAGTTAATATGAATACACTGTCAACCAATGATCCTTGTGCCTCCCAAGTGTAGTAACCTGATCCAGTGTTTCTGAATTGTGTCTTATACCAGGGAAGACTTTAGGTCCCTGTACTCATGCACTGGTCATCTTCAACTCCTAAGGGGGGTGGGGGGGAAGAATGGGAAGAGGTAGTCAAAGTGTAACATATAAAACTTATTAAAGGGTATTTTTTTCTCTCAGTTGACATACATTTGTCTGCTCTAATTCTAAAACTGACATAGATGTTGATGATTACACTTTGGTCATTCATCCCTGCTTTTCCAGGGGTAATATTTTACTCATTTCCGCCATACAGTTTCAAATGTTTAATAGTGCCTTTAACAAGACTCATATTAGCAGCTTGTTTGGTTGGTTCTTCAGTCCTGCCCTCCTCAGATTTTAGAAGCCAGGGAAACTGAGACTGCCAGTCTTCAATTCTGTAACACTTCCCTGACTACTGGGTTTTTTAAGTGCTAGAGAGTGGATGGGTAAACTTCTTTAATTCCTTGTCATCCATTTTGTTTTTCTAGTTGGCATCTTTATCTTTCTGAGTGTCATAATCCTTGCAGTTTAGAAGAATAAGTATTAAAGTCACAGGCCTAAGAATAAAAGGTTATCACTTAGATTTATTGGGCTTTGGACATGTAATGTGCTTTTTACTTGATTTCAGCTTCTAGAACTGGAGGAGAGTCTTCTCCTTCTGCATAAATGCAAAGAGGATTTGCAGCATGACATTTGGAAGTATATTGTATGAGGTTTGCTATTGATCCCTCTGGTAGGGATGAGTGCTCAGAGGGAATAAATGGGCTGCTTTTATGAGGCTCCCTGTCATCATGGATTTAGCTGTTTCATTTGCAGATTCCTGTAAATGTTTGCCTGATTTATGGACAGTAATTTTCGTTGGAGAAGGAATCGACGTATCGTCAGCAAATGACTGCATGTCGTTAATACTTTCAAGTGGCATCTGAAAATGTTCATGCACTTGCATTGATCCAGACTTCTTCCCTCTTTACAGCTCCAAATGTTTTAGTGTTTTGTTAATATTACATACATGAGACTTGGGACACGTTTCATTACTAGAGTGTGGGGAAGTGTTAGAAGAATAAATCATTATGTTGAACAAAGTTCAAGCAAAAAAAGAAACAGACTCAACTTCAGTATGTAGCAGTTCCACTGGTAGCCTACAGTTAATTTTGTAGAATTTGACTGGCACAGGCAATTGCTGGAGGTACTCTCCTGGTTAAATATAAAACAGTGGCCCAATTCATAAAGATTCGGTAAAACTTGTCTAGATTTAACCTTTTTCAGCTTGTATTCGTGGTCATCTTCAAAGCCAATTGATTATATTCTAGTTCTTTAAATTATTCTTAAAACATTTTGTTCTTTGCATCCTGTTACTATTGGCAGTTAATCAGCTGAAGCATCCCATAACTAAGGTTAGTGCTTTGGTGCAGGAATTCACATAACTACGGTAGTTATTGGGTTTTGTTTCTTTTAATAATAATTATCCATTAAAAAAATTACTGAGTTTTGTAGCTAGTATTAAGAAAATGGAAAGCCTAGGAACATCTCTGTTTTCATTTCTATTCCTCTGTGTGTGTATGCTATCTAAGCCTGAAAATAATGGCTTTGAGTGTTTAAACTTACAGTGAGATTTTTTTCTTTAGGGAGATACTCATATTAGCTTGATGGTATTTTTATTTTTTTAATCTTCTGGTGGTATTCGTTATTTTTATTTGCTAGTAATGTCAGAGTAGTTTTTGGGCAGGTGATTTTGTTATTTATTCAGTTTGATGCTAGTAAGCTAGTGGTCATGCTAGTAATATGGTTACTTTGTATGGCTAGGCTTCGTGAACGAAGATCAAGGGAGGGCTCCACCCACGCTCCTCATCAGCGCCTTTTCCAAGCGAGCTGATAAAAAGAGGATAGCGGATAGCACCCTCGAGCCTGCGCTATGGATTTTTTTTTAGGTGAGACACAACATGCACAGAGCTGGACCCACCCTTTAGTCCTAAGGTTCATCTGCCAGGGCCTAGCAAGCTTGGACGCTGGCAGCGAAGTCCTTAGGATGTAATATGGTTACTAGCTCACAAAGAACAGTGTACATTATTTTTGTTTTGTACAGACTAGGCTACATCTACTTGGTGTAGCTATTCATTCTCAAAAAATCTGAACTCCAGGGCAAATGTCCTCTACACTGTGTTTAATGGTGCTGACTACTTAGCTTGCTGGCATAGAACTGTAGCACTGTTTCCTGTTTTTGCATAATCTCTGGGATCTCTGACACCAGTGCAGAACTGTGGAGTACTTGACATCTCAATGTTTAATATTAAGTACAGAAGGCTTTATAGAAGCCTGTGTAAAAGTGCAAATGGATATGACAGTAACATAACTAATAACAAAAAAGGCTGTCTATTTCTGTGGGAAATCCTGTATTGGCCTTGCCATGCCCATGCATATTTAAACAAAGTTCTTATAGTGCTTCCAGAATAAAAGACACCATCTAAATGAACATTCTTTTTGTCGTTCTTATTGAATATGCATGGAGTAAGACATCAATTAATAGCCATGAGAACAAATGTTAGAGAAGGAAACATCAGGTGTATTACAGCTTTTTCTTAAGTAGAGTTGCTCCTAAGCCTGGCTGTACTACTTGCGATAGAAATTATTTGTAATACCAAAAGCAAGAGGAGGAGAAAGCACTTGCATGTTATCTGCTTAAATTCAGTTCAGGATCAATGTGGTTACAAAATGAAGCCTTCACAAGTAGGATCAAGTCCTATTCACAAGTCCTGTTACTGGAATGTGAGTATGCACAAACTCTTTTTGAAGACACTGATGTGGTCACCACTCCTGTGATGATCCCAGGAGGTGCTGTGTTATGAATAACAAGAGACAGGGAGATAGGTTTTATTTTCTAGATCTAGTCATCCAAGTTAGAGCCTACTTGTGATTCTTGGAGGGGTCATGTTATATGAGTGACTTGTACCTGCCAGTATTATTATTGTGGATGTTTTTTCATGAACAGGTAGCATGTTTCCTTGCTGCAGCCAAACCAACTTTTCTTTCTGCTTTTTATTGCCACTATAGCTTGCCCTTTATTTAGGCTCAGAAATAACAGCTTCACACAGAACACGGATAAATGGAATTATGTTTGGCAACTAAGTGGTAGTAAAGAGGTATTTTTATTATTGTGAATTTGAAGGAAAATATGTCTTACTCATTCTTCTGTTCAAGTATTCCTCTTGTATAACCAATGCTCCTGTGGAGATATCACTTAATTAGTGAGAAATTTGCTGCGTGTTGCCTTTATTATTCCATGCCGTGACTGCTCCACCTCTTTCTCATCACCAGCCTTCAGCAAAACAAACTCCCTAGAAAGATGCACTGTGGGAAGCGAAGGAGAGGATTATTCATTATTAGCAATTGTAATACAGAGAAAACATGATCTGTTTCAAGCCAGCCAGCTGCTTTGTACATTAGGAACTCTGTTTAAGAGTATTCTAACCTGTCTTTAAAAAAATAAGCAAGAATGTAGAATTTTCAAAATAAAAGTAATGGCTAATTACTATGCAGATGAAACTGTGACCAAGGTCTGTGTATTTCTTTAACAAGATATTCCTTCCATTCATAGTATGCAATTGTTATATGAGAATATATTCATTGCCAAACAGTGACTCTCCAAACACTTTTCAAGAAGTTATCTTTTTTCTATTTTAGTAACAGGAATCCTAAAGTATCAACAGTTAAATATTTCCAGTGAGCAGGCAGAAACAAGCTAACATCCACAGCTTCTCATTCACAGTCTTCCTATTTCCTTTTGTAATGTACAAAAAGGATAAAATATATTATTTTATACTTTACTAGGTATTGGAGATCTCAAGTTCTTTGATATTGTTAAGTAAAAAAATGACCACAGTGCTTCTGAAAAAAATGCCCATACCAGTATGTGAATCTGGGTGGCCTATGAAATTCTTTTTCCAGATGCATCCAGTTATAGTATTTCCTTCATGTCTATTAGTAAACTAAATGAAATGACAGTAGTATCTGAAGCAGCTTATTATCCTCTTGATTCTTTTTCAATATCTTTTACAATCTTGATAGTCTGAAGATAGATCTTTAATTTTTAAGGCCATGTGTGCGTCCGTACTATGACAGAGCTTTTATTAATGCCTGGTGAAAATATAAAAAAGCAGTGTAATTAAGCTATGCTAAGTTATTGCTGATATCAGAATATTATGTTTCTATTATCTCCAATTAAGTTTTTTACTCTGCTGTCACACATAATTTCTGCTAATGTATGAAATAAATCATATGTTACTTATCCTTAAAAACTGAAGACAAAAAAAGTTTTTATTTTTGCTTTTTAATCCTTCATAGAAGATGGGAATGTTATGTTGGTGAAGTAAATGTATCAGTGGTGCTTTAAGAAATGGTTGGCATGAATGACTTAGAATATACCTGAATCCCAAATCTGAGAGAGAGAGTGACTGAAGGGATTATTTTTTAATGGTAAAGTTTTCTGAGACAGCTTCATATTTGAGTAAACCTGTTCCATTTTATTCAAAGCAAAAATTATATCTTTAAGAATTTGAAGTCTAAGTTGAGTTAGTGTAAATAGTAGACAGCAGAAGTTTGTGAACCATTCAAAAATGTAGCAGTGTAGACTGTTGGTTTCCAGTGCTCAGCAATATTCCTTGGGCCTGGTTAATATAGTAGCACAGGCAGAACTTTTCAATGTCATTGCACTAGTGAATAATTGGTTTAGGGTTTATGTTGGAGAAGGATTGCTTTGGGTATTATGCAGCTGAGATGAGCCTAGAGTGTTCTTGAATGCTGGAGCAAAGTTCAGCTGTGACTTCAGTACATAAATTCAAGGTATTTGGGCTTTAAATGATGCATTAAACCCAAAACTACTGAAATTATTTTCTGGAGAGAGGACCCTGGGTTACTCTCAATCTTCAGTTCAGGCTTCTGCTATTCTTCTCATTTTCTGCCTGTTTGTGCCTATTTCAGCACCTCCTATAGGCTGACTAATGAAACCCCATTGCTGGCAGTCAGGAAAAATGTCGCATGTAGCATCCTCCCAGCAGGAGGAAATGTTGCTTGTTGACAGTTGGCTGCACATGAGGGAAAGCAGCTACCCAAGGCCGCAACTGTGGACATTTCCTGCAGATAAAAAGCTGGTTGGTGAGTAGTGGCAAAAAGAAGAATAGACAAAAAAGCACAGCAGGTACTTGGACCCATAAAACATTTGCTCCCCAACTGTCACACATGCAGTCTCTGCATCTGGTGTTCTGTTGACTCATCTCACCTGTATCAAACAGTCAGCTTATATCTGTTTAAGTTTTCAGTTTTAATACATGACATGAAATCCTTTTCCTGAATACATCTGTACTGCACCAAAATAATTTTAACAGGCAGAAGGAATTATTTTGCTTCCTCTATTTAACAAACCTAAATATATGAATTCTATATTTTGTCTGGGTTTTTTGGTGATCAGCACTCACATTTGGGCAGACAGCAGAACATTTTAGCATCTTTAACTACTTCGGGTAGTTTTTAAAATAGTAAAAAGAAGTGAGTTACTTAAAATATTTTTTTTTGTTCTTTGTGCCTTATATTTCTTAAGAATGATTATTATAGATGGTTGCACTGACTAGTCTCATAACATTGGAGGATCAACACAGTCATCTTTTGTAAGAGAGACTATAACATAAAGGAGGAAAATCTAATCTGAAAGGTTTAAGAAGGAAGCATTTAATAGTCTTTTATTTTTATTTTTTTTATTATTACTTCTTTTTACATTTGCATTTAATAGGCAAAGGTTTGAGTATTTTCAGAGTTTGGTAATATTAAAGGTCAACCCAGTGGGAATAAGTGTAATAAAAGGAGGACTAGTGAAGACAAAATTGCATGCATACATGTGCTTGGTTACCCATATCCTTTATTGAACCAAGGGCAATGACTGTATGCTCATCCCTGTTGAGGACAGAGAAGATGAAGAATCTGCCCTTAAATACTCCATAGGGCAAATTTGATTATTGTGCTGTGCCATATTACTGCCTGTGGCTGGCCAAAACTACCTTGTGATTATTTGGGCAGCTCTGTACCACAATTGCGCCCAACAATTCTGGACTAAATGGCATTAAATATAGGGGAGGAAATAAAAAGAGAGGAGAGAGAGAGTGGAAAGAGTATGTTAGTTGCTCAGACAGTTAGCACTGTGGTCACTAGCCACCAAACACGGGCATGAGGGAAAGAGTTGGGTGGAGCTGCCCTTGTCTGAGACTATTTTCCACTGGAGCTCCTTGCTTTAGGCAGAGCCACCCCATGGGCATGGCATGGTCCCTACCAAGTAAAGAAGGGTGACAGATAAAGGTAGAGGAGAATGTGGTCAGTATCAGAGAACAGCATGCACTGATAAGGTCTTGGCTTTATATTTTGCTAAAAATACGTGATGCGTTTGACTGGATTAGAGTTAATGTCTCACAGAACTGTGCTGTGGAAGTGCTTTTATGTAACAAAGTGGAATATGTAGTTCAGATTTTCTTTCTCTGTAGCAAGAAGCTTTGGAGCTTACATTATAGTCCTGGATGTTGACAAGTTAATCTGATTGTTGATTAGGCACAGAGAGAGGAGGAGAAAATATGAGATTATACAGGAAATAAACATTCATATGTTCACAGAGCCATACTTTTTAGATGAAATGGAAGAATTGCTGTGCTATGCTACCTGTTTTTCTTTAAGTCTAGGACTTGAGACATGCATGTGAGTATGCACTGCTGCATACATTGTCATTTTCACAGAGAAGAATTAAAAATTAACCTATTTCAAAGGCATCTATTTTGCTGTCTTTCAAGTTCTCTGGTGGCTTGAAAAGCAATACCCAAGTAGGATAAAATGAAACCAGGAGTATTTCACACATGGCATGTTTAAGGATCTTATTTCATGTCTATTTTTCCCAAATCTGAATTGAAGTAAAAAGAAAAACATAAAATAATCTTTTGCAAATTGTGACAGGAAGTTATTAGAAGGAAATGAAAATGGGTTTCAGAATATTATGCAAAGAGATAAGAGTACTTCTGGACAGAGATACAAAATTTAAAAAAAAAAAGATCAATTTATCTCTTGAGGTCTAAGTACATTTTTTCATGCACAGATGCATGCAGTTTTGGAGTCTTTTTTTTTTTTTTCCCCTCCAACCGAAAGATTAGAGATAAAATCAATGGGGTTATTTCCACTGATGCATGGAACTTTCAAAGCATAACACTGAATGATAAAAAGCAAGTTGTCTATATTTGATCTTTTGTTGCAGTGCATGGGCTCTCTGTAACCAAAAGAATAGGGAAGGGTAAGTGAGAAGTGTCAGGTTTTTTGCTAATGCTGTGAAAACTAAGAATTTGTAAAACCCACAGAGATTTTTTAATTAATAATTTTTAAGACAGAAATATGTTGAAATATATAAAAATAACCTCAAATTTGGAAGATTCCAGAGTTGAAAAGACTTGGCAGGATTTTCAGATTGTTTGTTAGAACAATGTTCTCAACTAAAATAGAATGTGCTTTCATTGGTTCTGCCAATCTTTCTCTTACTTTCCCTAATTATCATCTTGCTTTCACAATTTCCCCCTAGATCTTACACAGACAAGATTATTTGAAATTACAGCATATCTTCATGCTTTTTTCCTCCACAAAAATATTACAGAAAAGAACAGCCCCAAACCAAAATCCTGCAGCTTCTTACAGAGTAATAGAGCTTGGGCATTCTTCCACCCCAAGGGTGAGGTCTCAAAGGGCCTTGATGAAACAATGTTGGGAGGTCTGAGAAAGAGCAGCTCTTGATAGAGAAGCATAGGTGAATTTTAACAAGTTGCTTTAAATTTGTGGTGATATCTTGACTCCTTAGGCTGATCAGGGCCTATGCAATTGAGCTGTTTCTGGTATGGGAGCTAACTTTTGCAAATGTCCAGGTGTGGGCTGCATTACAGGCCTTGCGACCCTGCCGAGGGATGGTGATTTGCAACTCTGCCACTCTTGCGGTTGCTGGCCCTCGCCATCTGTGTGAGAGCAGCATATGCTATTCAGAGCAGCATGCTGCACAGCGGGACCTGCAGCCATGCCACTGCTGACTGCTCACCTTCAGACATCTGTTATTTCCTACCAGGGAACTGGGCATCCTTGTTCCACTAGATACAGCCTTGACACACAGCTAGTTTCTCTCAAAGCTAGTATGACTACTCATGAAGTAAGATGTTCACTCTCAGTTTGTTTAATTGAATCTAGATGAAAAATCAGTGCACAACTATCTGTCATGTATACCCTTTAAGTGATGGAAAGAGGTAATTCTTTTTTCTAGATCTTACCTTGGATTTGTATTGTTAAAAAGTGGAGTCACTATTCTACTACTTTTATTTTATATCCACTTTATTCGGGTTGTCTTCAGACTCAAGGAAGGACTTATTTTTAATAAGATGAAGCTTGTGTTTTCCTTCCTCAACAGTTATTAAAGAGTTATGCTTTTCAATGAGAGCGAAGAGTCTGATGTAATTACATGACTCACGGATTAGCATTTTACTATATTACTTATGCCTCTTAGGCAGCCTTTCCTAGACCTGTGTAAACATTGTGGCTTGGGACCTGAATTAATGTGATACTTAAAGATGAGTTCATAATGATGGGTGGTAGGAAAGGACAAAGACAATCCATTTAAGACATCTCCTGGGTCAGCAGTGCACTCACACTAAACTAGAGTATATGTAAGTTTGCTCGAGAGTTTCAATACTGTGAGTGGTGGTGGGGCACAAATCTTCTGGGGACTGAACATGTTGTGTTTGAGTGGGGGTATTCCTGTGGAGCTGTTGAGCCTGGCCTTTCTCCATAAAGTATCTCACGCTAGGCTCCTCAGACCTCTGGAAAGCAGGGCCATGGGCTTATGAAAAGGAACCTGGGAAAGAACAGCATGGAGAAAAAACATAATCATGGGTAAGTAAATGAGAGGTTTCAGGTGGTATTTAAAGGATGCTGCTGGGTAGGCATAGGAGCAGGACTCCTGTTAAGCAGTCAGCAGAATAGCTTCAACCAAGTGAGAGTAGGAAATACAAAAAAGAAGACAAGTAAGGGTGGGAGAGAGGAAGAACTGGAGAATGCCAGTGCCCAAACAGAATTTTGTCTCATTGAACTCAGAGCAGGTTTTGCCTGAATAAAATAACCTCTGTTAGCCCACAAGAGGGATAAACATTTTGGACAAAATGCTTGTAACTGAGAGCTGTTGTGCATAATGAGTGGCAAAGGGTTTATGGTTGTGCTGATTCTCTGCTCTTTCAATGAGGAACTTGGTCTGAAAAAGTAATAGTCCAGGAAGAAAATGTTGGGTTGCTTGTCTGTTCTTTTCAAAAAACACACAAATACTACTACTCAGCAGCTTCTCTGCCCATGTAATGAGACTGGAAGATTTTAGCAGATGTACTTTGCTATAGATGACTGTAGTGGTAGATAATTTTAATTTGGTTAAGTTGGAGTTAGTGTATTTCAATTAAAATTTTGCACTGGATGGTATCAAAGTTGTCTGATAGTTGCTAAATAATGCTAAATGTCTTCAGAAACTTAAGAGATATTATATGGTCTTAATCATATATGAAAGAGTAAAATTAAGTACCACTCAGAATTATTACCTTAACCTAAACTGAAGTAGAGGAGGGTTTTAGCTGTGTATATATTTTGTTTTTCATTTTAATCACTGTGTCTTTTCATTGTCAATACAAAGTGAAAACTTTCTGTGTAACCATTAGGGGAATTATTTTTATGGAGTCTATTGTCACCTGAATTTCTTTAAAATAGCCACCTACTCACAAGTGAAGAGAGTTTGGAATGTCTTTCACTAAAATATCTGCGTAGTAGTTTAGCAGCTTGTTAACAGGCCTGCAGACAGGTACTAATTACGCCCCAATTTACATTACATCAGTTTAACACTATTGATCTGTTAAAAAACCAAAAGTAAACTGAGCAAAAGCCAGTCTTGTTGCTGAAGGAATGATGTATTGATTCCATCTGACAGTGCTTTGTCTACAGATCAATGCAGATGTGCAGTATAGACCGGAAGAATGAGACAGGGTCACCAAAGGTCAGTAAAAGAACAGGGTGTCCCAGATTATTGGAGACGGTGAAATGGACATATCATAAAGTAGACCTTATTGGTATTCGTAAAGGAATCCAACAGTAACAGGTTTTATCATGTAAGATAGGAATGGTATAGTCTATTTTATAAATAGCTTTAGCTGCTTTCCATTTAAGAGAGTTAATGAGGATTCAGTGTATACTTAGTAACTTGCTGACTGTGAGGAGTCTTACAAGACTGAAATAATAAATTGCTTACAGTTCTAAATGTTTGTAAAAAGTGAAAGCTACACCTCTGAGAGATGTTGGTCTTTGTCCAACATAATAGAACATTTTAAAATGAAAATATTGAGACATTCTTAATCCCATAAAAACTTCATCCCCCTATTTTGATTATTCTAATTGATGGTTTTGCAGTGCATGGAGATTCTAGTACTATTACATTTCAGCTTTCAACATTGAAGTATGTATGTATGCACTTGTTTAATTCCACAACAGCACTGAAGTGTACTTGTACCACGGTGTGTTATTCATTCACATGTTTCTTGTGTCCTTGATGTCCTCTGAGATGAAGGGCTTTATATTTTAAATAAGGAGGAACACTACTATAATATGATTAATCCCTTACTGATTTCATGCCTTCTAAATCCTTCCTTATTCTTCCTTAGAAATTTAACTTTCACAATGAGGAAGAAGTCTACTCCACAGAAATATTATAAATTAGGGCTTAATCCCCCAAATTAATGTTTAAACTGCACTGCTGCCTTGTTTTAAGAGCTGATGAATAGGTGTCATTCAAAAAAATTGCTTCCAGACCTTTCTAATCCACATTTTTACATCAATGCTGTGATTTCCTTAGGTTTTACCATATTTTGTAGCTAAGTGTCTAACATTGGGTGATGAGAGGTTGAGGGTACGTGGTGTTCTGATACAATCACGGAGAAACAATTCAGCACACTGCCACTTTAGCTGCCTCTCTAAGGAATTGGATTTAGCACAGTTTACAGTTATAGATGCATAGTCACTCTATCTCTTCAAAGTGTATAAGCTGGTTTGGTTCAGAGTGGCTTTGCTGCAAGGGAAACAATATCTCAGCCTTTTATCTCAAGCCCCTTTTTTTGTCTTCTGGGACAAGATACTTTTTATGGAATATGTGCAACACTAGCATTTAGTACAACTGCTTTTATGAATAAAATTTGCTATAATATGAATTATTCACAATAGAATACCTTGGGGACTTCAGGTCTTTAAGTTGGTCAGATGTGATCTGTCAAGACAATGTAAAGGGAAGGTTTAAGTTTTAACAGGAGATGTTTCCTGAGATAGTGCTAGACACCAACTTTGACTATCTAGCTGAATTAAAATTTACTTAATATAATGCACATATTTATGGCAAAAATTCTTGTTCCTAGAATATATCCTACCTCTGCCTTAAAGAAAGAGATACAGAAACAATAGATGAGTTCTTCAAAGAAGTATTAGTTTTGTTTTGTGGGTTTCAGCCTAGTCACAACTGAAAAATCAGTTCTCGCTCTTTCAAAATCCTGTACAAGTTTTCAAAAATGGAGGTAGAGTTGCTGAAATCACTGCTTTTACTGTTGGTCAGTATTGAGGTTCACTACCTATGGAAAGTCAGACATAGTGCATAGTCTTTGTTTTACTCATGTACTCTTTGCCTTTGCAATAAACAGTGAAATTCAGGGTTTTGGTATGATTCATCCATTGTCATTTGTATTCATGGTGTTCATCACAATTTGTCCAAACATATAAGGTAGACCAAAAATATCCATTAATTTGTCTCTTTTATGAACATTACTTTATTAACCATGTTGGAAATATCCCAAATAATGCATTCATTACAGGTACACACTGTCTGAAATGATCATTTCAAAACCTGGCTTCCCAGGGGTTGGGATTTATACATACTGAGTTAAATGATTAATGAAACTATGGCACATTAATTGTTCACTGTTTCAAGTTACTGGGAAGTTTTCATCAACATTAAGAAGATTTTGATTTAAAACATCACAGTCAAAATTTCTGTATTTTTGCTTGTCATTTCCCAAATCATTTTGTTGCCATCATGAACATTAATATTAACTAAATTCTATTTTGCAAAATGCTAACCCTCCTAAAAATCACTATCTTTCTTAGGGGTTGAGGGGTTTACTGCTTTTACAGGAAGACCTAGTAACTTTCGGGTTTTAATCCACTGAGATCAAAAGCAAATTGACTAAATAGCACAACATTAGGAGTACATTTTTTTAATATTGTTGCTGATGGAGGACTCAAGAAATCTGATTTATCCTGTATAAAACAACAGGCAGTTATTTAAAATAATACTTGTATTTCTTCCTGTAATGTAAAAGCAATTATTCTGGAGGTTTTAGCTTTAAGATTCACAGCAAATTTCCAAAATTATTAGAGAAAGAAGAAACAGGAGCTTGGTTTCACTCAAAATGTGCATTGGAGGTGCTGACAGATATTAGATGAATGTGATCTAGTGGCATACATGCTCCAGTGTAGCTTTGAGCCTCATGCCGCACTAAGGTTTCTGTAGGTCTTGGACTTCTGTGCCATAAAGTTTTGTGAGAGTTTCTGAGAACCCAAATTCAAAATAGGAAGTTTCCATAAGCAGTTACCTATGTACGTAAAGTGTGAGTGGATTAAAGCCAACTCTTACTGGTTCCAAGAAGTAGAACATATTTCCAAATAATTTCATAGTCTTTGCTGGGAAGGTTTTCTTATTGGTAAAGATATATTTAGCTTGATTCTCTTCAGAATTACTTGACATCACCCTTTGTAGCAAAAATGAGGTAATGTTCTTATTGCAATTGGTTTATTTTGTGTATTCAGTATCTTTTCATGGCAGGCCACTATATCAAAAAAATGAATATTTTGATGCCGCTTTCTTATTGAAAGGAGGCTTGTGTGATCACTGTTATTCATTTAGTGTTCATACTGACCTTTTTGCTCTCTGATACTCATCATTTCAGTTAAATTTGACAAAAAAGGTAGAAAAATATTCATAGTATTGTTTCCTTTTTGAGAGTAGATGTCCAGGTTGATAAGATATACTCTATTCTATTGAGAGAGAGAGAGAGAATGAATGAATTCAGTCTCTGCATAGAAATCTGCAGAATTAATTGTTCTTTTTAAAGGATCAAAATTAGAAAGCGTAGGAACATCTAATATCAAACTATGTCCTACTGAAACTGGGGAAGATGCTGGTGAGCAAATTCACAAGCCTTCATATTTTTCTGCTGAAATTTGTTAGCTAATATGATACATACTAAATTAGCTAATGTGATTACCAAAAAAAGACCAATATTCTTATGACATTATTCTGACTGTTGCCATAATCGAGAATGTTGTCAGGTGGTTTGGGTAGACAAAGACATTTAGGACTGTGGTGCCTTACATCCATTACATGTAAATGAAGAAGAATACCTTACACTATTTACAGCTGGCTGGGAACCATTTAATTTAATAATGACATATTAGTCAAATCTTGCAAATCATTAACAAGCAATTAACTTTCTTTTTAGAGTTTAAGCAGACAGGGCTGTTCTTATATTGTAACTGCTTAGGAACTTTTTCTGCCTTCCAAAGCAGTTGTCTGTTAGATGGCAACATGTGATTAAGGGCTTTGATATGTCACAGTTGACTTGAGAAAGACGACTGATAATACAAATTTGCCTTTTCACCTGCTACTGAGACACTCTAGAACTGTTGTTGCCTTCTCTCTCAAATGCAAGTCTGTTGATACAAACAAATTTGTGCAGCTTCAGTGAAAATGGTACAGTCAATGCAATGTATTTGTCCAGTACAATGTATTCCCGGACAGGGAGGACAGCTATACGTCATAATTTTTTTTTTTGTGCCAGTATAAAAAGCATCTGCAGCAGACAGGCTACTCATGTAGTATGGTATTTTTACATACAGACTAGGACTGTATTATATCTTGCATAAGAAAAAATGACCTTTTTGTTAAAAGGTTTTCATAGCTTGTTACATAAAAGTAAGCTTCTACATCTCCTTTAGTTGTGGTGAGTCAACAGTACAAAAGATTGAAATATTTATCAGACATATTGTGAGTGTGGATTTACTCAATTACTTCTAGATTCCTTTTCTCTTAACTCCTGCCTTATATGGTTCTATGGATCAAAAAAAAAAAGCCTCCAGAAAGTTATCTTCAAAAAAAGCTACTACTTTATCAGTTAATTACTGAGTTGTGAGTAAAATGAATGTGCGATGTAAAATTAGTCTGTTTAAAGAGTTACATATGTATCTAGTTATTTAAAGAAAAAAATCTTTAAAAACAGCAGTTAGGTATAGGTGAATCATTTTCAAATTACACTTTCTAAGATAAAGTTGAAATATGTCTCTTTTCTGGAAACCAAATGGCAGCTAAGCTTATTTCTGCATGGAGAATTACTATATGCTGTGACTTGTATTAAAATGTTCATTTTGTTGTAACTTTTTAATTAGTTTGCTCTTCCTGTGAAGGACTGCCACTACAGTATTGAGAAAATGGCAATGTTGGCATGATTTCTTTCTTCTGCCACAGTCTTGGGACTAAAAAAAACCCCTATAATGCAAGTAAATAAGGAACACCTCTACATTGAAGAAACATAACCTTTCTGAAGTCCGAGTAAGACAATGAAAGGACATTGTTCTCAGCTTTGTCTTATCGGGGTGGTCTAGTGCAGCCCAAGTCTAAGGGGTCAAGCTTCTGCTGTGCCAAACAACAAGTTCTCTGAAGAAAATAAATGGGTTTCTTGTCAAGTCTATTGTAACAGAAGAGCTGGGGGTATTGATAGTGAAGGGGTCATTTTTTTTCTGTTGTACACTAATTTAAGGGTGACATGTTGTAAATGTTGCAGTTTCATAACTTGCATGGGACATCACTTTGTCTTTTCCCTTCCAGATGTTTTCTAAATGTGTCATCAGTCATGTATAAAGCATATAATCTTTTATCTTCACTATGCACATTCTGACATTGTAGTGATTTACTCCTAATACCATCGCTATTAATCTGTAAATGAAAATCCCATATTTTGTTTAGGCACACAGTATCTTGTTTTCCTGCCTAATTATTTTCACTGTTTCCCTTCTCCATCATCTAGTGTTACTTGCTTCTGTGTACTGAGGCTTTTTGGTAAACTGTTTCAAGGAGTAGTCCAGGACTGAAACAAATGTTACATCAGTGAAAGCATTATGGCTAAAAAATAGGAGGTAGGCTAGTGTTTTTTTCACAGAACAGAGTTGTATCTCTACTATTCTCTAGAGAAGTCATTGAGAACTAGTGAAAGAATTGGGCAGCCTTTACAGAGCCAGATCCTCAGGGTATTACTCAAGCAAGGTAACTATTAAAATATCAGCCCCTGAGGCTGAAGTCTTATGTGTCTATGTAGCTTTATGCACTGTGAGTATTCCTATTGACTTCAGTGGGATTACTGACAATAAGTATAGTTAAACATGTGCATAAATCTTTGGGGTATACAGGTCTTTAGAGTTTTCCCTGTTTCTGACTGAGCACTTCAAGGTTTGTTTTGTGGAAATACCAGAGAAGCTCATTTATCCTCATTGTTGAAGGCGTCTGGACAAAGTGGGACCACAGTGATTTGTGTTTCTAATTCCAACAGGTTTTTTTGGGCAGTTGAGAGAATATTTATTTTGCAAATGTGGCTGTAACAGGTAACATGTGATTTTAGCCTTCATATGAAATATAGGCAGTTCCTGATATCTTAACTGGCATTTAGAGAGAGAAAAAATTATGTCATGTAACTACTGACTTTGGTTTTAAAACTGTACAGATACACTCAGGTATATATTCACACACAGGTATGTCTGCACACATACAATGTTTATGTAATTTCCTTAGGGAAATAGGAGAATTTTTAATGTATTGATTTTTACCTTTTCCCACGTTTACTAAATGGGCAAAGTAAATACAAGTAAAATGTCACTTACTAATTCTTCTGTATTCTTTTAAAACTTTAGATGAAACAAGGTCACTGTGCAGTCATTTAGGCAGAAGAGATTTTTGAAAATGCGAGTGTGAATTACCATAAAAGTGGTTTTGCCTAAATACTAAAGGTGACTTTTAACTGAAAAACTATAAAGTACTTGCTTCAATACTAAAGATAGCTTTTAATTGAAAACTATAAGTGAATCTACAAAGCAAGGTTAACGCTTAGTGTTATAGTTTTATATATGCACTTTGGCAGTCACAGTGGCTTTGAGTCAACCTTGACTTCCTACAAGATCATAAAAAGGCACAGAATAATTTGTTATAAAAGAAGTGAGAAGTAGAGTACAAATATGAGTTGCATAACAAATTCTGAAAATGAAATGGTAGTGTTCAAAGGAAATGTAGCATTTTATGTCATAATTCTTAGATGATGTTGCAAGGAAAGAAGTATGGCCTACAAGTCAATCTTCCTCTTCCTCCCCACTACAGCTCTGTAATGGTATTTAGAACCTTATAGGTAGGTTAAAAAAGGTTTTAAGGAAACACAGTGTCCTGTATCTTTCTACAGGATACTGAATTCCTAATCACCTTAATGCTCTGAATAATCATGCCTGCTTCTTTCCAAGGGACATTGGTAAGTAATTGGCACTTTTATCCTCCCATACAGAGGAGCCTCACACAAGTTACTTTTTGGGTAATATTACATGCCAAGCAGTTTAAGGTGATTGCCCACACACAGACTTTCCCCCGTCTCATGTCACATACAGCTGCTGAAATATTAAAAATATTTAGTGAGTGTAAATAAGACCTAATGCTCCTGTAAATGCAGCAGAAGATACTGCTTCCAATAATGGCTTGCTGAAGGCCACAAACAGGGCTTGTGCCTTTCGTTCATTAGCTGAAGTAACTGGGTGCTACTGTTTTATTCTTGCTTGATATTACACTGCTAAGAAATAGATACAATCTGCATGATCAATACAGTTTTTTTAATACCAAAAAAGGGAGGATGTCATCTGAAGAGTATAACATCTTTGTAGGTTATAGAATTACTGAGTATAATCAGGTCTATAACCCAGGGCATTGTTTTCTTTGGAGGTTTGTCTTGATTCATCAAGGTGGTAAAATACACTTATTAAAGTAGATCTAAAGGATCTTTGAACTGATAGATATCGTAGTCTTTCTTTCTGAAGACCAAGAAGAGATTAATGAATTATGTGCTAGTTGAAGAAGAATTTATATTGATTTTTCTGTGTGTGTGTCTGACAGTAGGCCACTAGCTATTTCTCAGTAGCATTTAGTGTAGAGGAATCTCTTGGGAAGACAAAGAAAAACTGGGAGTTAATGCCAAAAGAGGAAAAAAAAGTTATGTAGTGATACACAACTGTCAGACTGCTTGTTTTGATGGCTTATGCTTTCTCAAGTAATGGTTTGTCAGGAAGGAAGTAATATATGCTAGCTCACTAACCTAAACTGAAGACAAATTCATCTCTTGCATGTACTCCATGTAATCTATTTTGTGTTTTTTTTTTATTCTTACAAATATGGAAAACTTTAGCTTAAGGCTTAGATATTAAAACAATTTTCATGTTTCTTTTGAATAAAAATGCAAGTGACAGCCTCTTAAGACTGTGTGATGTACATGAAGTGTAATGTGTTTCTGTAACAGTAGGATATGTTATTTACTAAAGCATTTAAGAATTTGTCCATAAAGCCATATTAGCTTCAACTTTTTAAAGGTTCTAATGTCATTATAATAATGATTTCCATTTGTAGCAGAGCTTTTCTTAGTGTTGTTTCACATGGAAAATCATACAGACATGTATATGTGCATATGAGGGTTTTTTTCGGAAACAGATGTGGTTGCTGTTGACAAATAGCTCCCTGTCTGAAGTTGTGATGGTTGTAAAGTTGTGGCAGATTGACTCCTGTAATCTGACTGCTATTGCAAAAATGAAATGCTTTGACAAAACAATACACGAGCAGCAGTGCATTAGTAAACAACAGTGACTCGATAATTTTGAGGAAATTTGGGATGACATAAATATGGGAAAGAATGGAGACTGATCCTGCTGGGTGACTTCTGTGGACTTTTTATATAGGGGAAAAAACCTATTCCCGTTTGTCACTAAATAGGCATTAAAACCAATGTACCTCTTCTTTGACATCTGTTAGAACAGAATGAGTCCATTTGAAATCCCCCAAACACTCGCATAGTGACAAAGTGTAGTAAATGAAGCAAAATGGTTTGGGGAAATGAGGATGTGTAAACAAGCCAGTCAGATGTCATTTACTTTCTTGGATCACTCTGGTATTTTTTTCATGTCTGTCTGCATTAAGTCTGTGCACAGAGCTGTGTTTACTGCACTGGATGTAGGTTTTCCACCTTAAAGGATAAGGCTGTTTAAATCAGGTCTGTTCTGGAGCTGATTCTCTCAGTTGTGTTTCATTTCCAGTAGGCAGTGTACCCATTTAATGAAAACAAATATGTGAGATTCTTTACTGTTGTCACCAGTGATCAGGCTATTAGTGAGGGTCTCTGTGTGTGTACTCTAAAAATATTTATTGTTCTCTGTTAGCATGCACCAGTTTGCTCCATGTATGTCAGGAGCTCAGCACATAATTTTTTCCTTTGGATGCTGAGTAATGACTTTTGTATCACTCTTTTGTTTATGCTCCATTTGACTGCACTGTAGCTAGAGCTGCCAGAAAAATTCCAAATAAGAACACCCATAATGTTGTTTGGTAAATTCAAGCTATTTGCAATAATTGAGGACCTTCCTTTATATTTGGAGCATTGATTTCTTATGCTGTAGCACTCTGTGGAGATGTGAACGAAACAGTTTTAGTTGATGGTAGATCTATTTTTATCTTATCTCTTTATGGCACATTCTTATCCGTGTTGTAGTTTATATTTTGCAGGATGTTGGCTCACAAATGAGTCAGATATTGTGACATTTAAAACCCAGTTTGCCCCCAGAATGAATTAAACTGTCACTAAGCAGAACCTGTGGCTAGCCTGTTGTTGGGGTATGCTTAACTTGCAGCAGAGCTTGAGGGTCAATCAGTATAATGTGATTTATCTCTGACTTAAGTGAAGAAAAGAGTTGCACCAAATTTTGTAAATGTTTTTCTTACTTAATCCCTTTCTCTCATAGGTAACAAATTTAAGTCAGAGTACATCAGGGGAGGAAACAGCCAGTATTTATACACATAACTCTTCCCCAAAATTATGCATAATACTTTATGGTTTTAAGGAAAGTGTCTTCATATTGGTGATTTCACATGTATGCACAGTTGTCATCAATGTTTTCAGTGTGCCTTGAACTTTTCTGAGAGCACACTGTTTTTCAAATGCAGAGACACTTTTGGGAAGCTCTAGAGGTGCTTTTTCATTTCTTTTGGAGAGCCAATGCTTTGTTAAAAGCAGGGGATGCAGGAAGCAGCATCCAAATCCAGTTTTTATCGATACTCTTTTCCTCTGCATTATTGTCTTTGAGCAACTGCTGCTCTTGTTTACTGTAGAATCATTACTAATGAACTGTATGTGTGCATCCAAACTTAAAATCTTGGAAAAAAAACAACCAAAACCCAACCAACCGACCTAAAAACACCCACAAAACTCCAAGCACAGAAACAGTAAGTTTTATACTTCAAATTTATGTTTCAGCTCAGCCAAATTTTGTCCCATTGTTCACATTTTTTTTAATCTAACCTGTGACTCAGAAGAGTTACAAGCACAGAAACAAAGGCTATAATTGTAAAAGGATAAAATTATATAGTCACCTCAGTAAGGAATGTTTTGAGCAATTTTTTTCTTTAGCATTCTGAACTTTAATTTTTAACTCAGGACTTGATAGAACCATGGTCATGTTAAATTGTATTTTACTCATTATTTCCATTGAAATCATGGTACTGCTTGCAAGAGTATTTCTGAACATGATTAAAAGCTGAGGATTCTCACTTCTTGGTACATTTAAAGCATACTGGAGAAAAACAGTGAGGTCGGTAGAATGAGAAGGTGGGCTCAGGCTCTGAGGATGGATCTACCACTCGTGCTGTGCAACTATTTACGAGTGATTTAATCTTTCAGTGAGTCTACTTTTCAAATATGATTCTTCATTTATAGTGATACTTTAAAAGCACAATAACTTTACCAAAGGGACTTCTGACTCTAAAGCATGGGATACTGAAGTTTTCTTTCTATAAAAAAATCCAACCCTTAGGATGTATTAATCAATGAGAACTGACAACAGTAACAGATTATGTCTGTAGGCCCTTACTAATATGCTTTTAAGAGAGAGACAAGTGTAATAAGGAATATGCATATGTTACAGTTACTAAAATACATATATTTAAAAAAATAACATATTGACTAGGAAGTTTATCTATGTAGGCTCAGGGTATGGTCTGCAAATGGATTTATAAAAGGTCTTTTAATCTCCCAGTTGAGAACTGACATTTCTACAATTCAGGTTTTGGAGTGGTAAAGTATCTTAGCCATCTGGCAAAGATCCACTGAAAACCGTAAAATATGTATGTATGTTTTTTTAATTCCTCTTTAATGGTAGGTCTGTATCTTTTATTAAAATTGTGGTTTAATCACATGTCTATCACAGCTCAGTGAGAAGCCTCATAAAATCACCTTGCTGGTACCTTTAAATGCTAACAGCCTTGCAGGTTGTTTTTGGTTTGTTTTTTTTTTAATAAATTTCAAATGCTTGTATCATGTGATTGCAAGTGTTTAATACAGCATTCATTGTGCTTAGCTTGCAACGTTTCAATTTCTATATATAAAGTTACTGCTGTGAAAAAAATGGTGAGTATTTGTAGTGCACTGACTAACTAGACTCTCAGACAAGAAAAGCAAGACTGCTGGTGTTCTAGCCATCTCTTAATAAAAAAGGATGCAGTCAGTTTCCTTTAGACAATGACAACAGTAAGTTGAATTATTTTGCTTTCTTTAATGGCTTCACTCTTGTATTGGAAATTATTTTAGGAAAATAGGATTGAGACCCACACTCTATATTAATAGATCTATTCTTCAGCTACTCTGGACATGACATTATATAATCTCTTTAACAAAGTTACTGAGTGAGTTCCATGTGAAAATCTGTTCTATTCCTCCACTATGTTTGTTGGAAAGTCTTTCTGGATCTGGTAGCTCTAATAGAGGCTTTCTAACCTCCAGCATAAACTTATTTATAGCCAACCTATGACTTTCCCCTTTCCCCAGTATAGGTTCTAGTTTAAGTAACTTTTTCCTCCATACTTTTTTTTTTACATGCACAGTTAAAGATTTTGCTTTATAACAGAGACAACATTCCAAATTATGTCTTGAAGACCACCTCATATAATAAAGCAAGAGCTGTATTTAATTTAAATCCCAGAGAAGATAGTCCACAAACTTCAAATCCTCATTACATTTAAGGAGAATTTTTAAGAGAAATGTAGAATATTCCTGTTCAGTTTTGCTGAAAGGGAGTCCTGCTGCAGAGCACAGCATTGCTGCAAGTGGTTGAGCAGAACTCAGCTTGAATCTGATTCTGCTTCTGGAAAACTTCCATTAGCTTCCATGTGGCAGTATCAAGCCTCATATTATTAGATAAGCCTATAATAATATGAGAAGACAATATTTTGGCTAGGTACTGTGGCTTATGCAGTGATAGGAGCAGACAAGGCAACAAATACACGCCTCGTATGGTGACCCTGCCTTTAGCATAGAGGGGACAAACTCATAGAAACAGGTGGTGATGTATACGTTTTCTACATTTATAGCTGTTACAGAGGGTCAGAAAGCTGTTAGAGGAGAAAATGGAGAGAAGTACCATGAGATTGAGACATACAAAAGACTTAAGTGCCACTCAATTGCCTGAAGGCATCCCCATTAAACATAATTACCCTACTTACTAAGCACCAATCATAGCTATTAAGTATCATCGGGTTTAAATTAGTTCCCTGGGAGACATCCCGTTTAAGCGGATTTCCCAGTTAAGCACAGGAAACTTTTTTTTTTATCAGTCCTTTCTCTCCTCCTCCTCCTCCTCATTTTACTTGCTGTAGAGTTGGCTATTTCATAACTATTCAAACAAAAGAATTCCTAATGTGTTTACTGGGTGCATTAAGGCAAGAGAAATATAGTGCTTGACTTACACTTCCAAAGTAGTGAGCAGAATTCCTTCTGTCTTCAGTGAGGGCAGTGTTATAGGCTGGCCTTACTCCTCTACATCCACTTTTCCTGTGTTTGTTCTCTTCCAGTTTTAAACACTCTATAGAATGCCAGCATCTTCCCGGAGTACTTATTCCATTGAAGGTATCCGTGGATTATTAATACATATATTCTTCTAGAAGTTCATAAAACATGGTTATTCTGATTTGTCAGTTCTTCCAACAGAGAATCACAGCTGAGGCTGGAGGGGATCTACAGAGCTCTCTAGTCCAGCCTTCTGCTCAAAGCACATCTAAATAGGTCAAGTTGCTCAGGGACATGTCTAGCTGAATCTTGAAGTCCTCCAAGGATGGCAATTGCACAGTCTCGGCAACTTGTGTTTGACCATCCTCATCAGCAGAGTTTTTCCCTTACAGCTCATCATAACTTCTTGTGTTCCAACTTGCATCTGCTGCCTTTTGTCCTATTGCACTGTACCTCTAAGAATATCTGGCTCTATCTTATTTGAATCCTCTGGTCAAACAGTTACAGACAGTAATGAGATTTCCCCTGAGCCTTCTCTTCTCCAAGCTGAAGAGACTCAGCTCCCTCAGCCTCTCCTTCTGTACTGGACTCTGCACTCTCACTAGGTTGATGGCCTTTGCTGGACTCATTCCAGTACATCCCAGCCCCTAACCCACAACGGCTTTCTTATGCTCTTTTGGGTTTTTTTCTTCTTTAACATAGTGCTATAAAAGACTGCTTTGCAATGATTGCTGCTACAGTGTCTGCTAAATCTGCCCATGTCTTAAAGTAATACAAAATCTGGAGAGGCTTGTCTGGTAAAGTGCTATTGTCTAGCTAGCAATTTGCTGCAATTCTAGATTTCCCTTTTCAGCTCTTCCTTGTGGATGTGCGATAGATAGTTTAACCAGCAAGTCTCAAAGGAGTACTCTCATTTAAAGAGCTTATTTTCAGTGGAAACTATTTTATATGCCAGTTTTCCTCCCTATAGTAATGAAAATGAAGCAAAAAGTGGTTATTTTATATGTGCCACGTTGGATACATAAATGATTCAGATATAGATTAAACTCTGATCTGTTTTGTATCTATACTACTTAAATATTAGGTGGAAGTTGACTAGTATGACTCTTACTAAAGTTATTAGAAGATAACTGCTTTCTAATTATGATGTGATTATGGTTTCTGAATGATTCACCATATGTATGTGCCAGCACTTCTAGTTTACATCCAGGAACAGATGCAAGATACAAGAGGGATATTAAAGTAAGAGTTGAGGGGATAAAAAGGTCTGTTTCAGTACTTGGAGACATCCTCTCTGAAATGCTGCCACAGCCTGGAATATCTGGGGTACATTCTGCCAGGCCCATGCAGCATTTTAGGACAACTGGTATTGTGTTTAGAACAAAGTATGAGATACTGGAACTGTCAGTGACATTTGGAAAAATCTTGGGAAACTCAGTATCTAACAAAGTAAATAAAATAATAACCAAAAGATAACTTTATGCCAAAACAAAAATGTCTAAATGACGAATAACCATGACTTCTCCTGAGGAGAGCCCTGACTCTCTAATCTGCTATTGAGTGGCAGGGCAAAATGTAAAACCACTTTGTGGTGGACTTTAAATTATACATATAGTCTTGGTGTGGTAGACGAAATAAGATTAGAGTATTAGAAATATGGAATTGGTTTTCACCACAATGGCAAGAATTGCCTTGAGTTGCATCCTAGTTCCAGCATTGTTTAATTTATATATGAAAGAACTAGGAAGGAAGAAGAGGATTGGGGGAAAATTAATAACCTTGCAAAAGATTGAGCTGTTTGAAAGGTGAAAAAGATCAACTTCAGAAAAATACAACTGGATGAAAGGTGGTTCTTCATTATTGAGAGAAACTTACAATAAGTGTTTCCAAACTCTTTTTTAGGTTCAAGTCTTTATGAATGTTCCAGAGTAGATAAAGATCTATACATGGTAAACTTGGGTCTACTGATGTGTGTTAGTGAGTACACTCAAAAAGCACAAAGTTAAGATACTATAAACTGCAATTGCTGTAATAGTAAGAAATGTACTACTTAGAGAAAAAAAAATGATGGTATATCTTTCTTGCTACCAATATGATGCCTTTAGTTATAGGTATTATAATTTTTGTGGTGAAGTAGTCTGATCTCTGGCCTAGCAGTTGTAGAGGTTCTGATGTACATTTGATATGCCTTTTATCTCACATCAAATAATTTACAAGTAGTTTGCCCTTTCTACAAACACAGCCTTACTACTTAAAAAAAGTTAATCTAACATATGGGCCATGGACTTGCTTAGCTGCTGGACTTATCTACTCTTCTTTCAGCTCTCTCATTCCAACTTCTGATCATTTTCTGTTCTGCGGGTTGTTTTGCTTGTCTTGTCTAAATTACAAGGGAATATAATAGCTGTCAAAGTGGGTAGTTGAACACTCCCTATCAGAGTGTTTCTTGCCCCAGTTATGTATCTGCAGGTTCAGTCAGCTGCTTCCAAAGTAAGAAGGTGAAGTGGTGTAACAAAGAGAGCATGATAACAGTTTGCATAGAGCTTCCACCCTACGTGGAATCTGTAGGGGAAACTGAATGCTGAGGAAAAAAGGGAAAAAGAAGGAAAGAAAATAAAAGAATGAAAATCAGTGAAATACAGATTCAGTGTATCAGGAGTTGCAATATAGGGGCAGGGGATCATCTTTATACACATAGATAAAACTCAAGCATCTCAAATGCCTCAGTGGGGTGGCAGTTGGCAAAGAATAATTTTTTAATTTTTCTCTGGATGTATTCAGTCAGCCAGTATTTTTTTTTTATTTTTACTCTTTTGTGTCTCTATTCTTCTCTTTTCGATGCACTGATGACTAAAGAAGACAGGTTTTCAAGTTATCTTATGCAATGGAGATTCCACACTTTTTCCATGAATAACAGGTCTTCATGTCACATGTGGCCTAATATGCAGAACATTTCTCTTTGAGTAGCACTGTAGTACTACATAACAGAACAAAGCACAAACACAAAGCCCCTGCATCCCATTCTCCTTTGCTCTTATGTCCATTTTACAAAGGCTTGCTCCTCTGATTTCAGTACAGTGCTACTGTATTTCACTTAAGAGGAAAAATTGTCCCTTTCTCAGTAAACAGTGTTGTAGTCTGCTGTGCATTATCTTTATTAGCTGAGTGACACCTTGCAATGATGAGCATCAACACATATATCAGTGTATGTTTGATTGGTTGAACACAGCTAGGCTTTAGCTCAACACTGCTGTTCATTCCTGCAAAATGAGCACAAAAATGAATAAATCCAATATACTTCCTCATATCTGTTTGTGCTAAAAAGTTTTTCTATACTTACAGAATCTATTTAACAATTTTATAATTATTAGGAACAAAATAGTATTTACAGCACTGTTTGCTTGGCCATGGGGAAACACTACCAGTTAAAAAGAGTGCTTTGGAGGATAACAGATGTTTTATCTCTTGGCCTCTGACTTCAAAGGAAAATAGTTATCTGGGAGGCAGGAATAAAAAAAACAGTGATCAATTTTACTGTCATATTTTGTAGCATGGCAATTGCTGACTCAGATGCTTAATACAAAGCATCCGAGACTACCTGTTACAGCAGGCTTAAAATCTTTCAAGTAATTACATGATGCCTGGAATGAAATACTAAAATTAATCCGTTTGTAGTTTTTAGTTTTGTATTTTAACAAACTCCTTTCTACTGTTTATTACTTCTCAAAAGTAGAGACTGAATGCCTCTCACAGTGAATTTCACAATACTAGCTTATACAGAAAAGTATTTGTTTCCAGCAGAGTGTTTAATTAAATGAATCATTACAGGTAGATTAAAAGAATCTAAATGTTGATGTGAAGCAGAGCTGAGGGGTTTTTTTTCCCTCTTTATTTAGAATTTGGTAAGTGTCAAACACCTCTTTCCTACCCCCCAAAAAAAATCTACAATGGCTTTTTATCCTTACATTTACTGTTATTCTTCTTTTCCTTGGAGATTTTCTTAAAGGGCAAAGTAGATATTATGATATTTGAATGCATATACTAAATATGGAGAAAGAATATAATTCTCAGTTAGTACAAGAAACAGTCTGTAGCCTATGGTCAAAAGTCCTTGTAAAATAAGAACAAGACACAAAATGACAAGGGCTTAGTCTTGAACACTCATCATTTTTTCCATGGCATATATATGTTACTGGTTTCTAAATGCTGAGTTAAAATAAAATTTGTTAATCTTATATATCTTTCTACTGAAAGAAAACAAACAACTGAATTTTGTGTTTCTTTAAAGTGACCAAAAGGAATATACAATTAACAAATAATATCCACAGAGCCATTCATTTAATTGAAACAGTTAAATAGCAGAAAGAAAAATTACTAATTTCAAGCTCCATTGGTAACCAGGAAAACAGCATTTGCTAAATCATACAGGAAAAAATGGAATTAAAATTTTTGATTACAATACTTCTTAAAACAGTAAGAAAAAATACTAGGGTGGCAATGTGTTAAACTAATTTAAGATAATATGTAAAAACACCCATGCTGAAACATCACATTTGTGTAACCAGATCACCCCAGTGCTGCAAATACTTTTCACACTGTGTTCAGATGTGAACCTAGACAAAAATAGGATTGATTTTTCTCTACTTTCACATAGTCACTTGCTCATTAAATCAGGCTTTTCAAAAGAACGTTGAAGAATATATACCCTGTTGAGGAGTTTATCTTGTCTCCTTTGCTTCTCACTCCATCATCTCTCTGTTTTCCTTCTCCTGTCTTACCTGCTTCTTTGTGGTATCTGCATGAGCAATTTAGCATCCTCTCTGAGCCCTTGGCAATGCAGTACAAGAATCAGGTAAGACCAAACCTGGATCTCTACCTTGGACTCTACCTTCTTCAGCATGTCCACCCTCCTCCATAGGAAGTAGAAAATGGAGATGATATAGCACCGCAAGAGCACAACCACAGTTTGACCTCTTGCGGAAACCCATTGAGTTTGCTACAGGCAAACTGGTACTGGCCTAGGATGCAAGTTGATGGTAGGGTGAGGCTTAGACCCACTTTTATGGAATGTGGGGCACATAGATTTTATAGTGAGAAGAAGAGTTTTAGGGTTAGACTGCAATTCAGGTTGGAGCATGGAGTTCTGTCCTCAGGCATACATGCAAATGGGCCAGTGGGAAGGCAGAGCATGTGCTACTAGAGGTATACCAGAGGAATTTAGGATAACCTAAATGGATGGAGAATTGTAGACGTTTTTTAATTATTTTTTTTTTTTTTTTTTTTTTTTGTTCCTTGAAGCATATCTAACTGGGTGTTTAATCTCTGGAGGGGAATTTGGCAAAGAACTTAAAAGGAAATAAGTTCTTGCGTATGGTTAGGAAGAGCTCTGCTTTTTTAAAATAACTTCCTTGGGCCCTTTAGACGAGCAGTTTTCTTGCTTTTTTTGTGTTCCCATATCTGATCAGTACACCCAACCTTAACTCCACCCCTATTCTTAGTCTTTCCAAGCTCTTATTTTAGGATAACTCAGCACATAGGTGTACTGTCAAGTTTACTTGCATGACTATACAGAGATGCAGTGGAGAAATTATTCATATAGTATGGTTTAAAGAATAGTAGTACTATTTTTTTCATGACTTTGTATCTAATGTATTTTGGCAGAAGGGCAGATAAAAAGAATCTGGTCATTTTAAGCATTGCTCATCCCTCCAAGTAGCCATAAAGTTGAAACATTAATCAACCAAGTTACTAACAATGCTAGTTAGATTGTTTTCTGTTCATTTGGTACTGTAACTTCATTAACTGTCTACACTAATTTTTAAACAATCAGCCTCAGTCCAGCTGTCCTCTTTGGGTATGTCTGCATGACAAAGGCTTTAGTTTATTGTAGCAACATGATGTAAACTCTCCCAGGGCTTCTGGCAAATACTCCAGAGTTGCTACTGACTACTAAAATCCATGCCGTTTATCTTGACTGTACAGTTGACTGGGCCAGCTATATTAGGGTAATGTAAATACATTGGGATGTAGTACACTTAGTTCTTAATGTGTCTCTGTAGCTGTGTCGTGTAATTGCAGCTGGTATATGATAGATTATTTGCTTATGCTGTGCTTTATTCTTTTTATATTTGAATTCAAGGCAGGAGGCAGAAGTACATGTTTGTAGAATCAAATTTGAAAAGCACTTCTAACAGATGCTGATAATTGTATGGTACTTTTGGCATTGCTAGAGGAAAGGATGAACACAGCTGGTTGAACTGTATTTACTGAACATAAAATGCTGTGAACAGTTCTGCTTATATTAGTATAGTGATTAGGCTGAAACAATGCATGAGTATGTGAATAAAAAAACAAATGAAAGTTTGGGTATCAATTGTAAAATACTATTTTGGAGTTGAGAAATTGACTGAATTGACTGCAAGCCATATTTCTGGAACCTCGTTGCTTTTATCTTTCCTGACTTTTTCACCCCTTTATCTCCAGTTAGATTGTTATTCCAAAATTATTTGGAGCAGAGAGATGACCTTCAGTAATCCTCCCAAATGTACATACCTTCATTCTTATATAAAATAAAATATTGTCTGCTATTTCAGTATTAGTATCCCAATTTGAATGAATTCTTGTGGCATGTCGCAGCCATATTTGTCCTTTGGAAAGTAGTTTTGTGTTATTCACTGCTTTTCTTTTACTTTGAGTATACTTCAGCTTTGAACCCATTAATATACGTATTGAACACCTGTCCTGTTTCAGATCCCTGAGGTACCCAACTCTTAACTTCTCTCTACTTGGAGAAGCAGCCATTAATTACCACTCTTTGTTTCCTATCACTTAGCTAATTTTTAATCCTCAAAAAGAATTTACCAATTACCCTATAGTTATTTATTTTCCTTAATAGTCTCTTGTCAAGGATCTTACCACAGCCTTTTGTCAAACCAAGTAAGTTATATCTACTACATCTCCTCCTGTTCTCCCTGTTTCATTAACAATGTCCAACAATTCAAATAAGGCAGAGGCAGTATTTTCCAGTTAGGGAGGTCCAGCTTTATCAGTATATATTATATAAATGTTCCATTGTTCTGATCTTATTTGTATGCCATCAGTTACTCTATAGCTAAATGAAGACATCATGCCCACAATGTATTTTGTTTCTTTTTCTGAAAGATTAACATTATTTTACCTTTTATTCTATTTTTTTATATAAACATATAGCTAGATAGATACCTGTGACAGCACCTCTCCTACCTTTTTATTTTGATGCACTAACTCATGAATCACTACCTTACAATGGGGCAGTCAAGAAGTTGAAATCACAGGTGATTTTCTGTTTTTCCTAACCTTTCTTGAAAATACTTTTTAAAACGTTGTTTTGAAAGTATTTTAACTGTTAAACATATTTTAGGAATACTTATATAGCTGTCCCTTTCCATAGTGAAAATTCATGTGAAGACATTTGTCTTCTCTACAGTCAAGATACTCCCTCTGATCAGCACTGCTGCATTGTGCAGAGACCACAAGCACGCCTTCTGCTCCCTCTAATTCTGTTACCATTTACCAATTGTTGCTATAGGTACAGTATGGTAGGAAGGGTAGTGTTTACCAGAGCAGGAAGGGACAGGGGACATGTGGCTCAGCTGCTTTGTAGCACTCCTGAGGGCTGCTTGCCAGGCTTTGTGTTGCATGATGCTGCAAGCATCTTCATGGCTACATCACTCCACATGGTACCTACATGGATCTCTACCATCTTGGTCTTACTGTATGTTTCACTCTTTGAAATATCACTTCATTATGCTAGAAGTTCCATAACTCCATGGTTGGGTACCAGTGTTATCTTCATTTTCCACCTCCCTTCCATCTGGGGAAGAATACATTCTAATTACTTGTTTTCCAGATCACTCGTGGTCTTTGCTTCCATGCTGAGTGGAAATTACACTCTCCTATTAGCCCTTTTAAGGTCCAAGGAATGCCAGCCATGCCATGTGTGAGCAATCTGCAGGCACCATTAGCACTGCTTGAGCAGCTCTTGATGACACTTGCTATGAAGTCAATTAAAGACCTCAGGGGGTGGACAGGACTGCTTCTTTTTACTAACAATTCTCATTAGGGGGTGGAAGATGGGGAGATTGAACAGGTGATTTTTAGTATTTTAAGTAAGGAATGGCAAAAATACCTAGACTAGCTTTCTCCTTTGTTTGGCATTCATTCTTTTCTCTTTCCTTCAATACCCTATTTCTAAAACAAATCTCTGACAGATATGCCATTTTATGAAGTCTGAAAAAAGCAGTAACTATAAATCTCAACAAAGAAATCTAGACAGACAGTAAAGACAACAGAAATCAGATTAGTGTTTCATAAGTGAAAGGCACTCATGGGCAGTTATTTTCCAAAGCATACTCTGATCATGGACAGCCCCTCTTGTCATGATTTAGGCTGCGTTGAGGAGATTTTTAGTACTGTGCAGTGTGGGAAACTTGAGAGTTTATAAATATTCAGGAATATAAGGATATTTAAAGAATGAAGTAGAATGTTTTGTAATTGTCACTGTATATAGACTCTTCAAGCAGCTGAGAAATAGTATATTGTTAGGGAGTACACCTGTGAAACTGGTGTGTGGCCTTAAGCATATGTGTTTTTGGTGGCGATGTTAAATACCACCGGCAGTTACCTCCTAAGGGGTAAGAATAGGTGTTTCATAAAATAAATGTAAATATAGAATAAGGTGCATGTAAGATGTAATAATCCAAAAATTTGAAACACCATTCCTATACTTGCATGTTTTTTTGAAATAAAATCTGAGGGCTAGTATTGTTGCTCACCAATGAAACTCCTTTTACAACTATCACACAGAAATACTAGGAAAACAGAAATGTAAAAATAGTTTTATTTTTCACAGCAAGAAATCCAGTTTCTGGTTCTTTCTGCTACTTAGGGATTTTTTGTAGGGGTTTGGGGGGAGTTTTGGGTGGTTTTTGTTTGGTTTTGTATGGATTCCTTTTTCCTTCCTTCTCTGTGTTCCATTATTATTTTGCAGCTTTTCTAAGGGGATAAGGGAGCATATAGTTCAGCTTTCCTCTTTCAAGGTTTTGCTTTGAGTAAAGATAGTGAAAGCCTGAGTCTTAAGCTGAGTCAGGATATGTATTTCTGCTCTAGAAACCATCATTATAATTGAGATTAATTCCAAGCAAGCAATGGAATGATTCCCAACATTGTTGAACAAATGTTCTTTCCTGGCATGGTGGTTGTGTCACTCAAGTGTCTTTATTCTTGACATGGAGTAAAAATGAAAACAAAATCCCTATTCAAGTCTTCCATTTCCCTTATGTTATCCACAAGGTATTCAGGTGTGTCCTTTGGGGAAATAAATTCATTAGGCTAAAAGCCATCATCAGTTTGGAAACAGCAACATGTGGTATAGCCTCAGCAGGGAGACACTACGTAAGAATGCATTATACAGTGGTTTAACAGGAACAGATTTGATGCGTTTTGAAATGGCCATCATTATATCATAATACAGGAGAGTACAAAACACTGCTTGTATCTGGCAGTTATTTTGCTACAAGTTACAAAATAATCTGAAATGGTTAGTTTAAATTCTTCAAGCATTTTGAGTTCCCAGCAGCACATCGCTTATGTTAAAGATCTCTCCTGTCCTGCTGGTGAACATCTCTTGTCTCACTATGGCTTCTCTCTCCCCGCAGCAGCAGGGGGATGCAGTGAACAAAATGACCCAGACAGCAAGAAAGCACTATTTCTCTATACTTCTTTTTAAAAAAATGATTATTTCAGCTCTGAATTAAAATGGTATCAATTTTGTTTCCTGTGTGTTCATAAAATTAATATAATAGAGTTTTCACTTTGAAGGTTTGGGTATGCACAGCCATGATTTCACAAATATTTCACAAATATCAGTTGTGCTTACATCTTTCTGCAAAACATTGGATTTAACAGACTAGTCATCCTTCACATACATAGCAATTGAAAACTGAAAAACACACTTTAGTGTGTTTTTTATGGTTTTTTTGTTTGGTTGTTTTTTTTACAGTCCTTGCCTTTGGTGCTGGTTGTTCAATTTACACAGTGCTTATGTAGGGAAAAAACTAGTAAATATAATAGGTAATCACATTTTATTTTTTTTTTTACTTGGTGTATTGTATGTTTTATATTTGTTACCTCATTTATTTTTACTTAGTCAATACAAGGAAATACAATAGAGAGTTTTCAGAGTTCATACTTATTATGACACTTATTTTCAGAATTATTTATTTCCAGCCATCTTGCTGAGTGTTTGAGAGAAATGACTTATCTGGTAGTGTGTGCAATAAAGATAAAATGAGAGATGGTTTACTTGGCACATTATTTTATTAAAAAGGCACATTATTTGTTTTCTTTTGAAATAGCTGAGAACATGACATGCAAATTAGTGTAGCAACAGCAATGTGCATCTCCATGAGAAGGATTTAACTTATTAAGGGAGAATCAAAAGCAATTTAGATATATGACTTGACTTAACTGTTTTAAAAAACAGTTTGCAGCCTATGCACTGATAACTCACTGAGTAACTGTCCTGGATTTATTTTCATAAATTTTATTTAGATATGGATTGTAGATTTGTCATTTAGACCACTGTGTGAGGAACTATATCAACTACATAGAAGAAACTGTAAATATGACTAATTTATTTAAGTAATAAATAGGTGAGTAAAAGAAGTCTGATAATCCATTTAAATCTGGGAACTGGGATCAGTTAATTCTCCAGACTCACCCTGGAAAACTGTGGTAAACCAGATAACTTAATTTCATTTAGTATCAGCCTGGTACCAGGAGAGTGCTGGTCTATTGCATGTGAGTGGGTTTTTTCTTTGTTTGAGGAGGGTAGTGATTGTTGATTCACTCAACATCTGCTGGGAATGTTAAATCTTGTTAGTAATTCGCTTTTTTCTTTAGATTATTTTTGTTCTGCTCTGTTATTTCCTACTAAAGGTGTAGAGGTTGAAAGCGTATAACCACTTTTCTGTGTTGTTCCCCTTATATTGACATGTCTAACCCGCTGCAAGCATATTTAAGTTTGTCTCTTCGGCATACTAGTCAAATTTCACAAGCTAGAAAAATCCCTATTGGGTGCATTGTGATGCATATATGTTAAAAAAGTATTTTATAGAAGTGGAAATAGTATTTAAAAGCCATAGAAAAGAGCAGTGATTGATATTCAATTAGTAGTTCATGAAATCTTAAATGGTATTACATTAGATAGTTCCTTGAATGACTCAAAGCTTCAAAGTTGTATTTTCACCATCTAAGAGTGTAGGCTGCATACTTTGGCAAAGTATGTCAGTTTTTCTAATAACCCTTCTTTGGCAGTTCAAATGAATGTTAGCAAAATATCTTCCACACTAATGTCATATGGCAAATAATGGGCACTAGACACTTAGTGGTGAGGTTACTGAGAAGATGTAACTTTTATCTCTAGCTTTTGACTGTTTTGTCAATACATTTTTACTTGCTACTGTGAGGAGATATATTGAAAACAAGCCTGGACCTTTAACTTTCACATTGAATTTCTCTAAATTATCACACCAATTTATTCCAATAGAAATTCTTAAAATAAGTGTGATCAGGCTTATATGTCAAGTCTATTAATCACATACCTAACCATAATAATATCAACCACTATAGTGCAGGCAAATCCTATTCTGGATGCACATACTTGGCTAGAATTTTAGCCAAGTACCAGTTTTAGTTGGTACTCTCAGCTCTGTGCTGTCAGTGAAATGCAAGAAAATGACATATAGATAGTAAGGACTGTGCAGGGGTTGTCCTTTTGCCTTAGAGCTAGGACTGTTCCTGTCAAGAGGAAAAGCAGAAAAAGAGGTGAAGCTACAACACTGCTGTATAGTCAATACCCCAGCCTGAGGGCTTCTGCCTTGGAACATGAGTTAGGGCAGATTCATAAGTATTCTGACGTCCTCTAAAGCCACATCTAGGTCCCAGCTGACCTCTTCTCGGATACTCTTTCATGTGCAAGTGTATAGTAACAATAAATGATGAAAATTATAGAAAGGCTTTGCACTTGAAAGGCTCCTGCATAATTCCTGGTTGTCCCTAGTGATGAAAAAAGTATTGAAGGGATATTATATAGCTTTTTTAGAAAGTCTGACTTATAAAATTTCTTGGTGGCAATTTTAACTTATTATTTTGAACAGAAATTTGCTGAGGGCTTAGACTATTGTGTTTCAACTTCAGTGCAGTTATCACTGTTGCTCAATTCTATAAAATGTATCAACATGAACACTTCTCCCAGTTGAAAAAAAACAACAGGGAGTAAGCAAGAACATAAAATTATTCTTAGAAAATGCATTTTTAATTACTGAACTGCTTAATTATTGAGTACTACTGAAAATATCCTGTGAACCTCATCAGTATGCAAATGTATTCAGTTTTGGAAACAATTAAATGATAATAAAGCATTCTTTTTTCTTTTACAACATATTACTGTAATGAAGCTGTTACCTCTCAGTGTGCATTTTAATGAGTTTTAAGTAACATTTTAATGAGCTCAACATTACCATAAACCCAAGGATTAGACAAAATTGAATTTACTGGGAAAAGCGAAGGTTTTATTAAGAGTTAATTATATAGTTTAAGAATAAATATAATTCATTTTGTGCTGTCCCATCAACCAAGAATCCAGCAGTAGATCTATGCTGATTAATAGGTGTATAAATGCCATTATTATATTGACATAAAAGCATGGGTTTTCACTCTACTACTCAGGTTTCCAATGAAAGTTTCCATACTGAAATCCCTGGGTCAACTTTGTTCTTATCCAGTTCATTATTACATCTGAGGAGAAAAAATACCAAGCTTTGTCTTACTGGCATGTAATTCCACCTACAATTTTTATAAACATCATGAACAGTGAAAGCAAAGTTTAATGGATTTACCATTACCAGTAGGATCTGAAGGAAGGTTATGAATAAATGTCCTGGACTTATTATTTTTAAAAGGATTCATATAGATTTGAATCCAAACTCCCATTTCTACTGCCCAACAGTGATCTGTTGAATGTCTACAGTCCAGGCTCTTGGATGCCTAGATATTGCAGGTAAATTCCCATGCAGCAGCTCTACACTGACTGCACTGTACATGCAGATGTACATTTAGATGTTCAGGCCCTGCACAATGCCAAGTTAAACTCTTCATGCTCAGTAAATTCAGGTACACATTGGATTTACTGTTTTGCATCTGCCAATGTTGGCATTTCTCTTTAACCATTTGAAGAAGTATGGAAGATGCCCTTAGATGTCTGGTTAGAAAAGAACAAAAACCATTTTTTAAAATCTGAAGCAAAGTATTAGTTGTGCTGAATTAGTATAGTGCTCTTTTGTTCACAGGATAGCCCTGTGACCTGTTGTCACAGCCTTTTAGTGGCATGAGGTAAGCCTCTCGGATTGAAAGCTTTCGTGAATTTGAGTAAAATGGAGGTTGATCTACTCTACCCTGCTCTTGTAGAGAAGAGCATTCTAGCAAATGTCTATTTGAGAGAGGAAAATCATGAGCTGTGCTCAGCAATTAGACCTACTAGAGTTCCATCACTCCTGCATGTGTCAGACCCAAAGGTGTGCCCCAAGAGTGGCAATTCTGATTGCTGAGCAAAATGCTAAAGTGAACCTGCAGACCTACATGGGAAGAATGATTCCTTACAACAGAAGTCAGAGTACTGGTGTGATTTGAAAAGGAGGTCTAATTTATACCATGGATTGAATAGGTGCTCAAGAGGAAGTGCAAAGAAGAGCTTAATAGAGCAGGTAATAAATTTTGTATATGACAGGAAGAAAGCAAGGTGCTACTGAATGTGTAATTATGAGTCACATGGTACCAAAGTTCCATCTGTTCAGCAGCAGAAGTGTTTCCATCTCTTCTGAGTTGTATCCAGCAGATCCATCTGTTGCTAAGCAAGGAAGGAAGCCCCAGTGAAAAGAATTAAAATTTAAAAATCGACCATGTACCAACTATTGGCTGGACATTGTTTAACTCACCATGTTCTCTTCCCTAAGAAGCTCACACCTCTTTGTCTGAATGTGGCAGCACAGCCAGGCACATGGAAGTCTTCAGAGAGAAACTGAAAATGTTCTGCGCTTACATCTGGAATTGTTCAGAAAAGGAGAAACATAGCTACAGAGGTCCTCCTCAAGGGAGAGGTTAATTCAATTTGCCTTAATTGAAGCTGCACAAGCAAACTAGAGAATGTTTCCAGTTCTCCTGGTCTCAGAGAAATCCCACAGCATGCACTGGTTATATGAGTTATTGTATTTTATATATTCCTTATTCTTAATACAGGGGAGTATAATGTACAGTTTAACAATACATTTTCCTTGGTGGAAGGTCTGGTTTAAGTAGTGCTATTCTCTCCTGGCCACTTATTTCCTCTGCTTGTAATAGTTTGTCATTCTTTCAGTTCCTTACGGATCCAGACTGTGAATTGGGTCAGTGAAGTGATCTGGGTTAAAAATCCTCCAAACAGGAAACTTTTTTTCTTTTTCCTAATTGGCATGGAAGAAAATGTTTGTACTACTTGGACTAAAATCTGTCCCAGGTGAATACCATGACAGGTTAAAAATTGTCTCTGTTCAATCATATCTAGTCTAATGATCTAATCTGCTAATTTCAATATTATACTTTGTCTATCATATGGTGCTTTAATGCTTCATTTTGTCAGTATAGTCTCTTATTTTCTTATGCAATTGAAGAGTGAGAGTAACTGTATAAGTGTACACAAATTAAATCTTTTAAGCAAGTTACAGACAGGTAACTGGTAGTACAGATGCTATATCTCTAGTTAAACTCCCTGCTAAAGAGGAGTGAAATGAATTACTTAAATGTGCCAGGAGGTTTCCATTTAAAATAATACTTATTTTAATATTTAGTAATTAAAATTGCCTGTGCTGGAATAGATTTGTTGTTACACTAGTAGTTTGTGTATAAAAAGCCAAAGGAAGAGGAAAGATTGTAAAAATGATTTTATATTCTAATTGTGGGATTAACAGACATCTTTCAGACATGTAAGAGGACTGTGAGCCCTTCATCTGAAGGGCTGCTACAGCTGTTGAGCAACCCATTAAAGGCTATTTTACAGGCACATCTCAGATTGTTTCTTTACAATCTGGACTAAACAACTATTTGAGTTGTGCTGTTTGCTGTTTTTCTTATTTTAAAGCCATCGGCAGATGCCTAGTTACCCTGTTTTTCTCTTGTACTGAACTGCCAGGGGAGTATTGAGCACCAAGGGCTTAGAAGGATGTGTAGCATGTAGGGTGTTTATTTTGTTCTTTTAGTTTTACTGTATTGTTCATTTCTGTTATGCAGAATTTGTTGTACATGAAACAGCACTTTGGGAAAGCTGTATTAGTTAGAAAAAAAAGTATTGTTTCACCTTTATTGCAAATCAAAACATTATACTACTCTATTTTCAGCAGCATGTCTGGGAGCTGGTGTGACCCCCTCAGCTGTAGGTCAGTTTGAGTCTCAGTCACAGTATATTGTGACTGGAGGGTGTAGCTGGACGCCCAGGTCCTAGTATCCCTCTGGGTGCAGAAGCTCCCCTTTCAAAATTGTTGCTTCAGGCCATTACGGTTGGTCTTTGCTCCTGCTTCTTTAATTTTTTTTTTCTTTCCCCTTGCACAATGCAGTGAATAATAATGAGGGCAATGTGGACTCTTTTTTTTATTTTTTATTTTTTTTATATTTTAGAAATAAATGGGAGAGTTTTATTTCATATTGTATAGAACTAATTCCTTATGCTATTTGAGCAGGTCAAAACTGCAAAAGACTTCCTGCAAATTACAGTAGTCTTTTCTTTGTTTTGCATAAAATTAAAGATTTGGGACTTCCTTTCCAAGTTTACACCACAGAAAACTACTATAGCTAGTTGTGGATTATTTCCTAGTTGGTAGCATCTTAACAGAACTCAAATGACTATCCTAAGAGCATTCAATATAGGGGCTGCATATCATGTTGCTCTTTAATGCTCCGGAAGCTTAAATTTATTATGCAGTACAATATGATGATAAGTTACAGACAGATTATTTTACAGTGTTCAAGATAATCCAGAAAAGATGTCATCTAACATTTTTCATCAGTTGTTAAATTTGAATGGAGCCTGTTACGAAGGAAGAATACAATGATGAAACTTAAAAAAAACCCAACACTTGAACACTGAAAGAGAAAAATATTCTTACTGTCTTCAGAGATGGCAGAGTTGGTGTTTTAATGAACAATGTCTTTGGACAATAAATCTTTGTTTTATAATTTATTGTAGACTGATACAATAATACTGAATTAATACAATTGTAAGTAGTAGAGGAGTTTTAGGGGATAAGGTTTTTTTAACTAGAGACATTCTTGGAGAGGGTTTCCCAAATATGGCTGGAGTAGGAAGCTGTGATACTGGTACCTTAGTAATACTGATGACTTATAGCCTTCTGCCATCCCACTCCCTGTATACACAGTTCCTACTTCACATGGCTCTTATTTTCCACTGTCTTCAAATGACTGGGCATGTCTCAGAGGCAGCCATTCAAACATTTCCAATTTTCAGTTGTGATTTGCTGGGACAAATTCTAAAAAAAGTTTAAATAGTCAAGCCTTTCAGAAAGTTAATGATTAAAGAAGGTGCACTGAGGTCAGTTCCAGCAGGAAATGCCACAGCTGAGTTTATATGCAATGACGTGCCCGTTTATGGGACAGAGGACATGAGGCCAGCCAGACCTATAGAGCAAGCCTGTTTAAACAGCATCTGGCAAGCATCCCAAAATGCTGTATTGCTGTGAGGACAGTGTGCAGGATGGAAGTGAGGTATTCAAGAGGCAGCATACAGCTCCCACTGGTTCTGCATACCAGCTGTGGATGCATCTCATGCTCCTTATCTGAAGTGTGGCTGTACAGTGCCCTTGCAATGGAGTTAGGAAAGCTTATCAAGAAATATGTACCTTGCTATCTTTCCTCAAATATCTCACTTTCCATCCTGACTTCTGAAGGGAGCAACACAAAAGCCCTGATAAAATTAATCCTGGTCACAAAAAACTGAATAGATGAGTTTTAGCTTATAATTAACAGATAAACTTGAGAGAGACCAGGTTGAGGCACGGGGCTTGGAGGGATGGAAGGAAGAGAATTCCTATGTTAGGCAACAGCCTATTTTGTTTGATGCTTTGCCTAATGTGCCTGAAGTATAACAGTAATGTGTCAGTGACCTCCTGCCAAGATGGGAAAGCATCCCAGCTGTTGTGTATGTGTTGTGCATGTGTACACAAGAAGTTTATTAGAGGCTATTCACACTTCAGTGGAGCTCAGAGATTGCAGTCTGTATTATATTGGTTAAATGAAGCATATAACATTCTATATTTCTCCTGCAGGAAATATTCATTCATTTGTATTTGTTTTCATGATTCTCATCTGTTCTCATTCTTTTGTTTTGCTGAGGGCACATCTACATTTTAGGTGTTTTGGCTGGGCTTGAATTGGAAGCCCGGGGGACTGAAGCAGCTAAAGTGGTTGCAGAAGAACCAACTTCAGTCTGGAAACTGCAAAAATACAATTCCTCAATGCTGTGTCAAACTCTAGGTATCATTCATTAGGTTGAGCATAGTGCTGCAGGTACCTGGCAGCGCTACTTTTGTACTCACAACAGTAAACCTGCATGCTATTATACTGTGGTTTCTGAACTTACTAATTAAATCTGTACTTTCTGGGGAATCTCAGTGCTGTACTCTGTATATATAGTGCAGGTTCTGTGTGCTTTTCTGAAAAGCAAAGCTCCCATCTGAATTTTATTTGTGTGTCTTTGACAGTAACATCTAAGGGTTTTTTTATACTATTGTTTTTGAAAATTGTCTATATATTTCTAATTCCTTTAAGTTTGGGGTTTGGTTTGTTTTGCTTGGTTGTTTTTTTTTCCTTTTTTTTTACATTACCTATTAGTACCTAAGAATGGCTGTACTTCAAGAGAGCAAAGGTCTAACCAGTCTAGTCTATCGTTTTTCTGACCATGGCCAAGAGGGATTCTGGAGGATTGCCTCCTTTACGAAATACAATCCTCCCTAGTGCATTACTGGGACAGCAGATAGTTCATGTGATTTGAAGAGTCTTCTACTGCCTTTGGTGAAACTAGTCCCATATTCTTGCTGCAAAGAAGACATGCTTGCATACAAATGTCAGTGAAGGTACACTGCTTCAGTTGTGATGTGGTGGTTTTTGAAGCTGTACTTGGTTCCACATCTGATATTCACAGTAGCTGGGAAAAAAAAAATATTTGCCCATGATTTTCTGAATATGTAGTCCCTCAAATGTAAAGAGCACATAAAAGCTGACATCAGACTTGAGTGTAAAGGATCATTAAATAACTATTCTAATAAACTTGTAAATGTCTGATCCTTGTTATATCTTAAGACTTGCAACAGACCATGCACATTTTTCAAAGTTCGTTGTCTGTGGTTGTTGAACCAGTTCTTCTAGAAAGTCTCTGAACTTTTAAACAAGTAATAGGTTTTTTTTTTAGTTTCTATGAAATAAAACTCTTGGTTACATGTCTCTTGTTAGCATTAGCAATCTGTGCAGTGCATTCATCAAGAGTGCTTATGCTTTGAGAATAAGAGAAAAGGAATCTGCTCTACATCCTAGAGAAAATATGTCAACATATTATGTTGTATAGCTTTAGATTTCTGAAATTACTTAAATGTGGTCTTCAGGATATTTGCATTCATAAAGAATAGTTGGTTATGCTTCCCTTTGCCTTTCTTGACTGTCAAAACACCGTGATGCTTTTGAAGATTTATAGCAGCTGGGTAATGAGATTGCTGACTGTTAACTGCAGCATTCAGAATTTGTTGGTGGAAGGAGGCAGGAGTTTAAAGAAGAGAGAAGGTTATTAGGGCTTTGTCGCAATGAAGACAGGTGATAGAACTTTGTTTTCAATCAGGATGCTTACACGTAAATATGGTACGTTCCAAATTGGAAAAATCTCCACTCTTCATGCTATCTGGTAGTCAAATAAAATCTCTCCGAAAAAAAATTATGGGGTTGTCAGCTTGCATGGAATTGATCACAGTGAGTCACAAGAAAGGCAAAGACATTATGCAACTTTTCAGTAAATATATTGAGGTTGTATTACATATGCTTTAATTCAGTACAAATAGCAGGCTTTAAAAAATCAGAAGCAAATCATAAGCTAATGTCTGCAATAACTATCACTTGTATACCTGTGTAATAGTGTAAAGAAGTGAAAATAGGTCAGCAGTGCCCTTAATTGGATTAACTGTTGAATACAAGATTTCAAGGTCTGACTCTTGCAGCATGTGCGCTAAATAAGAAAGGAAAAAGTCTATCTACTTTCCTGACCTTTATGCAATTAGCTAGCTGGGGCACACTTGATANGCGCTTGGAAAAGGCGCTGATGAGGAGTGTGGATGGAGCCCTCCCTGGATCTTCGTTCGCGAAGCCTAGCCATGACACTTGATACTGAAATTTAGAGAAGAGAAAAATCTCAACTATCTCCCATTGACTCCATTTGGAATCTGTCTAATCACTTGTTAGTGTTGGTTCATGTACCTAATTTGTAACAGTGTAAATTCTCTGTTCACCTGCTATAATAGATTCTATATTTAGAAGCAATGGTCTTCATTTTCATGTTTAGGTATTAATGCTTGTTACAAAATCTAAATTGTGTAAACGTCTATATCTGTATGTATGAGCTGTTAGAAGTTTTAGATGATATGTCAGAATGGATTGTTTTTTCTGCATTTTCATCTTTGCTGAGGCCTGAGAGAGTAAAGAGCAAGCTATCTTTAGTTAGTTGACTGAATTCAGAAGCACATGAAATGCTGAGTGAGAAAAAGGGATGAAGCCAAAGAAAGTTGCCGACTCTGCAAGGAAGAACGTTCTTTTGTTTCTTGATATGGGTTTCTCCCCACTGTTGTCTTCCTGCTTGATTTTTAGGGACCATACTAATCAAATTCTATTGATAGTAGCGGACTCTGAAAATATCCTAAAACCTCTGAAAATTAATCTCATGGATTTGAGGATGCATTTTAAAGTAAAATCAGAACATTTTGAGTTATGGTAAATTGGCTAGCATTCATGTCTTCTAGGCAATATGTGTTATTAGAAGATAGGCGAAGTATGGGGAAAAGGAGGGAAAAGATGCATAGTTCCTTATCATCCTTTCTTTAAAAAAGATGTCAGCTTTTCCCTGAGAGTCTTACTTAGGAGACTTGCCTTGGTTGTGATTTTTTTAAAGAAATTTGCCTTACAAAATGTGACAGAGGCAGTTACTGAAACAAAGAGGTATAGCAGCAGCATCCTTAGAGTGTATTATTATTCTTCACAAGGAAGGTTGTCTATGACCTTGTGTTTTTTTCTGTCACCCTGTTTCAGCAGGTGATGCTGGCATGCTAAGGGACCATTTCAGTAGATCATACACATTAGCCAGGTTCTAAAATAACCCCCTGCACCATACGCTACCTAAAGTATAATAATCCTTTAATCTATCCACTGCAGTTATTTGACATAATAATTCCTGTTGATTGTGCATATTAGTATGTGTTGGAGGAAAGAAGCACTGAAACAGTGATGGGGAGATGAGGATTTAGGAAAATAGCTGTGGGGCAGTGCCTTGGATACCTACCTGATACGTCCCTCTGACGCAGCTGTGTAAAATCTTTATATGAGAATAATATTATTGTGAGATAAATAGGAAGCAGAATAGGAAGGGGGAAGATAAACTACTAGGAGCCAATTTATGGAAGCACATTAATATTTACTTGATAACTCTTTATACCCTCCAGTCAGCATGACAGATGTAGTGGTGTTTTAAGACATTGTCATTCATTGAAAAAGGCAAAAAAAGATAGTCTTTGCCTCTCCCCCACCCCGATAATCTCAGATGTTCACTGTGTTTGTTGGTGGGAGGAGGTAGAGAGCTGAGCGCTGGTGGGAGAAGAATGCAATTATCCCAAAGCCTCCTGACAGGCATCCACTTCTTCCTTCCAGCTTAGCTGCTCTGACCACAGTTGAGGGGCTCGTGGGACATGGACCAGATTGAAAAAGTGGAAGCAGACAGATGGTTATTTGTAATCATCATGTAAATGTAAATCCTATAAAAATATTTTCTTTCTAAGGACCTGAAAGCCGTTGTAGTGGAAAGTAGGATTAAGACATGGATATCTAGCCTAGTATAATTTTGACCTCGCCACCTTCCCTCCTACCCCATAAACATTGTGTCTTTATCTCTGCTTCCTTTAAACAAATTGCTGGAGCCTTGGTCAAGGAAATTAATTCAGTTTCCATGTAATTCCCAGAGTTTATGAGAATCAGTTTGATCATGGCCTGGATTTGGGCCTAAGCTGGCAGGTGCTGGTAAGCAGTTGCCTTGGTAGCAGGGACTTCTTTTTTCTTCTTTCTCCCTCACTCTGGCAGGTGCATGGTCTAGGAGGGTTTATCTCAGCAGTGCCATTGCAAGATGTGCTTGCTGTCTGTGATTACACTTGTGGGTACCTGTAAATGGCCATATAGGACTTTGTATGCCTTTAAGACCAATGTGACAGCTCCCAGACATCTATCTTGTTTGAGCAGCATCAGCTTGTTCAGGCAACAAAGAAGCTGATCAAACTTTAATTAACTTTTGTCTACAGTACCACTGTGGGCTTTGTGCATGATTTAGCTGTCCTTTCCAGCTCTCCAGTCCCCAAATGCCTTTCCAGACAGCGAGGTGTAGCCATCCAGAAGCTTTTGTCCTTCTGAGGCTTTACCTCTCAAAATATGAGGATGTTTGCGCTGCTGTTGGGCTGGCAGAAGGGAGCAGCTCCCCTCTGCATCGCAGTCGCTGCTGTTGGGGCTAGGCAGCAGCCTCCGGGGTCCTGCTCTATAAGGAAACCAGGTGCACTGCAGTCCCAGCATAGGCAGGCAGGACAAAATGCTGGTGATCTTCCTCTTTGGCATCCCATGTTAAAAGTAGGGTAACAGCCATGCAAGTGCAAAGGAAGCTGTGTAACTTATGTTAAAATTGGAATAAAGCAAAATAAGAACACAGGGGGAGGAAGAGAAGCCTCATGACAATTTTTCACCACTTGTGTTGAATTTTTAAAATGCTAGTGTTTGTGCCATGCTGAGAGGGCCCTGAGGAGGGCTGGTTTCTCAAGAGAACAAAAGCCTCTTGCTAGTGTGTGGAGAGAGAGAGATCTGCTCAGGCACACTAATAGTTATTTGGAAGTACCCAGCAATTGTGGATAATTGGCTGAGGAATATTCTGCAGCTCTCAGCCATTTTTCTGTTTTCACAGATGATTGTGCCATTAGATATGGTGAATGCACTAAGCTGTGCTCCAACTTTTCCATTTACTGTGCTAATAAGTGTGAACTCAACTTACAGTTGATGCTCCTTTCTTCTGTGGGTTTCTGTGCTGCTGGAGTGGGACAGCCAAGCTTACCAGCTCATGCTCTGGTTTCCTCTGCATGTGCTCCTCCTCTTCCCTGCTCCTTCTGTCTTGGAGTGATGTTTGGATGTTCTGGGATGGCTGTGCTGATCAGATTAATGTCTGTGCTTTGTATAGTTGTTATTTTATTGCATTAAACCACTGAATCATAGGAATGGCAGCCCATGCCCTCAGCTCTTTACCTTGTTTTTCTCTCTGCTTTTATTCTCTTCCTTCCTTTACCTGGGCTTTTGTTTTTGCTGTCCCTAAACTTACGGTATTCTGCCTCTTCCTCTCAGAGTTGTTTTCTCTTTTTTATTTATATTCTGCACATTTTTTTCTTATCTTTGTCTTTCTGTCCCTGCTTTATTTTTTCCCTATTTCGTTTTTCTCCAATATTTTTTTTTTGTTTTCTCCAAAACCAAAATTCTTTAGATGGAAATGGTGAGATACAACTATTCAAGAGTCACATATGTGCTGAGGTACAGGGCAAGATTAAATAAACCCCATAGCATCAATTTTGTCTTCAATTCAAGCCAGATTTGCAGTAAGACTTAGGAAAAGGAATGTGATAAAATCAAATCACCTCTTAGCCTCATATTCTGAGGCTGATTGGAACCTTACACAGTTGCTAGGATTATTCACAGAAAGATAATGTAATTTGCTGTGTATCACCCCAAGAAACTCCATGAGCTTCATGTAGCAGTGTGTTGTGTTAAAGGAAAATGTTGTCTTAATATTGCTGCCAGGAATTAGGAGTTAGTAGTATGAAGTCATTATGTTGTGGGATCTGCTGATTTTCTTGGAATTTTCCACTGGTGGATTTGCACTGAAGTTCTGTAGCTGTACATAGAATCAAGCTAGCTAATAAAAATAAATATTTATCTTGTGTGTAATGATAATGGAAGAAGATAATGTATATCCATTTGCCAATTATATGAACGAGGGCAGAGCGTTGCTTAGTATAGTATTTTTTCTTCCTGTGTATCATAGTGATCATAGAGACACGTGACAATTCTTCCTAAAATAGGTGATTTTGTAAGGCTTTTTTTCTGGTTCTTTCCCTGAAATTGCTGTAGTGTTATCTTTGCAAAATGTTGTAATGCCAAATAATCATCAGCCCATGATCTTCAGTGTACTGTTTCTGTGCTGTGCGTTGCATAAGTTATTACTTCCGTTTGATCTTGAAGCATTATAATTTCAGTCCACTTGATTATTGTGAATGAAAAGTGTATGAGTGATATGTATTAACCAGAAATATTTGGAGTTAAGTCTTTTGTTATCTGTTGGAAAAAATGTATCCATTGCGTATGTCACCAAAGAAGGCTGTGAGTTCTTACGAGAGCTGCATTTGTTGCCAATTGTGTCCTGTCACTTTTATTTTATACTTCAAGACTAAGACCTAAATAATCACTTTTTTGTGTGTTAGAAAAGGAATTAACTTCCAATTAATGCCCTTCTTCCTCTGGGATCTACCTGTGTATCGCTAACTGGGGAACAATAAAAGTTACCTCCTATGTCGTTTTGAGTGCTGCATACATACAGCCCACTCACCTTAGCTCATTCAGAGACCAATTCTTGTATGTATTAATCATATTTTCTTCTGGCTTATTACAGAAGAGGAAAATATTCCATTCCAAATGTTAAAATGGGGCACATTTTATTAACATTGAAAGCAGTAAATTATCTCTGCTTATGAAATGAGACTGAGCAATTTCTGCTGAACTCTTCCTGACTTGCCTCTTCACTAGGATACAGTGTTTTCTAATTTCTCAGAGGGCCCTGGTTCCATTAAGGACGAGAACTGTTTTAAAGCTGTAATGAAAGCCATACGTAGCTGAAATTCAAGGAGGGGAAATGCCCTAAATTCTATTTCAGTAGCTCATCTAGAGCTATTTTCAGTTTTATGTTTATAAGAATGTCAATTAACCTAGAGACTAGGACACACATGGAAGAATAATGATGAAGTGGATATCATTTTAACACACTGAAGCCAGATAGTTGGACCCAATCCTTCTTTATAGAAGCTTGATTTACCTGAGAAGCTGGCCTTTGTTGCTTAATTTATTTCTCCAACAGCTCAGTGATTTAAACATTCTTTCATTTCAGTGTCATGGGACAGTACTGGTCAAAGTTGCAGAAATATTAAAACTAAAAATATAAAAGGACTAAATAAATGTGCTGGAAGCACACTGCCATCAGCTTGATTTCTCTGACACCTTTCAGAACTGGTGGTCACTTCAGCCTGTATTTGGTGATAACAATAATGACAGTAATAGTAAGCATACCCTTAATCAAGGTGTAACTCTGCAGTTCTGTACCGGTTGTGTCACTTCTTTACCTAGCTTATGGTGAAGTTGGACATCCAGGCAAGTCAGATAATTCAGCATGTTGTTTTCTGTTATGAAAAGAACTCAACGTGAGACCTGCAATGCTGTGTTTGCAAGGATGGGAAGTCACCCTGTCAAGGTTTTAAAAGACTAATACGTTCTACAGGCCTTTCTAACTTAAATGCTGAGCAGTGTTTATATCTGGAGAAAAAAAACAAGGGAAAAAAAGAATCTGTAGTGAAATCTGCCTCCATTGGACAAAAGGTCATACCTCACCAGTTTATTTTATGAGATCTTTTGTAGTGAATATAAGATACAAAGTCATCACCTAATAATGGTTGAGACTTGGTTTGTTTGGTTAGTATTATATGCATCTGCATGTATTTTTTCTCCTCACAGTGTAATCATCTCTAGTAATTTTCTTCTTCTTTCCCCATTTATTGCATTAGTGCTACGGGATGACTTCCGCCAAAACCCTACAGATGTTGTGGTGGCAGCTGGAGAGCCTGCCATATTGGAGTGCCAACCACCTCGGGGACACCCTGAGCCTACCATCTACTGGAAGAAAGACAAAATCCGTATTGATGATAGGGAAGAACGGATCAGTGTGAGTACAACTCAAGTGTTATTTATAGACACAGGGTTGTAGCCTTACAGCTGAGTGCAGCAGAACTTTACAGCTTTAGAGGCTTTCCCATAGGGACTAATCATTACTCTTGGCAGTTTGTCTTTCTGGGCAAATGAGAGGGGAAAGGTCATTATTCCTTCTGATTTGGATCTCCAACTTTAACTTCTTGAGGCTTGATTTGTATAACCAGTGTAATAGAGGTCCATTAGAGCTGTAGATTTGGTCATGTAAGGTGCTCTGTTAGATGGGGGACTCAGTGCATGTCTTTGATTGATTTGGCTTTACCTTTTCAAGATCTTAGTTCACTGAAGTGAGATGTCAGTTCAGTTAAATAAGGGTATCAGTCCTTATATCAGAGAGGTGTTTTAAAGATATAATCAGCCATATTTATGAGGTACACAAATACTCTGTGGGGAAAAAAACAACAGCTCAGGATTATAGAATCACCAAGGTTGGAAAAAACCTCTAAGATCACCAAGTCCAGCCATTAACTGAACTCTGCCAAGTATACCACTAAACCGTGTCCCTAAGCACCACATCTACATGTTTTTTGAACGCTTCCAGGGACAGTGGTTCCAACACTCCCCTGGACAGCCTATTAGTGCTTAACTGCTCTTTCAATGAATATGTTTTTCCTAATATCCAATCTAAACCTCCCCGGCACAACTTGAGGCTATTTCCTCTCATCTTGTCACTTGTTACCTGCTAGAAGAGACTGACCTCTGCCATGCTTCAGGTAGTTATAGAGAGCAAGAAGGTCTCCCTCCAACTTCCTCTTCTCCAAGCTAAACAACCACAGTTCCCTCAGCCTCCCCTCATAAGACCTGTGGTCTAGACCCTTTACCACCTTTGTTGCCCTTCTTTGGACACACTCCAGCAAGAGTGAGAGGCCCAAAACTAAACACAGCATTCAAGATGCTGCCTCACCAGTGGTGAGTACAGAAGGACAATCACCTCCCTAGTTCTACTAGCCACACTTTCTGATACAAGCCGGGTTGCTGTTGGCCTTCTTGGCCACTTGGGCACACTACTAGCTTATGTTCAGCCCGCTGTCAACGAGCACCCCAGATCCTTTTCCACTGGACAGCATTCCTGCCACCCTGCCCCAAGCCTTGTAGTGTTGCATGGGTTTGTTGTGACCCATGTGCAGGACTCCGCACTTGGCCTTGTTGAACCTCATCCCATTGGCATCAGCCTATCAATCCAGCCCGTCCGGATCCCTCTGCAGAGCCTCCCTACCCTCAAGCAGATCAAGAGTCCTGCCCAACTTGATGCCTGCAAACTTCCTGAGGGTGCACTTGATCCCCTTTATCCAGATGATCAATCAAGTTATTGAACAAAACTGACCCTAAAACAGAGCCCTGAGGGAACACCACATGTGACTGATCACCTGCTGGATTGAACTCCATTCACCATAAATCTCTGGACTTGCCCAACCACCCAGTTTCTTACCCAGTGAAGAGTACACTTCTACAAGTCATGAGCACGATACTGGTAATGTTGTATTTCTTGTAGTGCTTGGAATATATGTTCTAAATGAAGGCTGAATTTATACTCTAAAGAATGATTTCTCCTGAATAGGAATACATATTAAGTAAGTAACACTGGCTGAATTCTGTGATAGTTCATTCCATGTACAAAATGAAAAAGGATCCAGTAGAAATACCTAACTTAACAAATTATTAGAAATTATGTAATGATATGTGCAAGCAAATGAGATAAATTAAGGGTGTGGTACTGTTTGATTCCTAATTTTTAAATTATTAACTTTTCACTATTAATATTCCTTCAGTAAAGTTTTACGTTATATTTAATGATATGTAACTTATTCTGTGCTTATTCTATCAGGAAGCTTGTCTGTTGCTTTGGATACCTAAGGAAGTATTTCAAGCTAAACAATTTATGTAGTTGCTATTTGTGAGCCAGGCTTTCTGTTGTAGGGTCCACTCATGAGTAGAGGAAGGATGAGTGAGAGGAAACTGGTTATCATGCTTCGACTCTCAAGATTCCTTGGCTGTATTTCTAGCTTATTGTTAAGTGCCCCATTGTCTAACTTTTGACACTTTCTGTAACTTCAAAAGCTGCAAGTTTGCACTTTATTTCTAAAGTCTTTTGGGAGTCATGTGAATTCTCAGTTTGGGCTAGTTTCAGTCTGCTTGCATGAAGGAAAAGAGAAAATCTGTTTTAATCAGTGAACAAGGAAACATCAGTAAAATAAAATGAACTAAATAAAACTAAGTAAAGTTGCCTTTTTCTTGAGAGAGATGTAAAGAAATCACCATGCAAGAAATACAAGAACTCTGCATTGCCAAAGAGGCAGCAAGAAACGTAATTTTTGAAATGTGAAACATACAATGAAAACTGAAGAAAAAAATGTGATTTAAATGCAGTTAAAATCAGTCAGTAAGATAAAATGTGTTCTAGAGTAGCTTAAAGATATTTAAATATATAGGGCTATAATTTTAAACCTGTACCTATATTTACAAACAAAATGTTTAAATGCCGTAATTGTGGAACTTGCTGCCTGAGAAGGCAGATGTTTTTCTATTATCTTTTGTTTATCTGAAGTTAAAAATGTATCCCGTGTTTTGAAACAGATACGTGGTGGGAAGCTGATGATCTCAAATACAAGAAAAAGTGATGCCGGCATGTACACTTGTGTTGGAACAAACATGGTGGGGGAAAGAGACAGCGATCCGGCAGAGCTGACTGTCTTTGGTAAAGTGACTCAAGCTTTTGTTTCCTTTTCGCTACAAATGAGCAGGACTGAATTCACCTATGTGACTCATCAAAACATGAGACAAAACAGGGTTAGTGAGGACATAATAGTACTGCTTAAGCTGCATTTCACAGTTTCTGAAGAAGACTAGGTTTCAAAGGCTGCAATTTATAATTATGGAGCTGTGATGGCTCAACATTTTCCTTCTAAGCCAAGTTTCAGTCTAATTGGAGGTCCTTAGTGATATGCATACACTCAGAGATGGTAATGCAGGACATAATGCTCTCCTTCACAAAATTACCAAATGTAATTAAGCTACTTCTAATACAGTTGACAATGCCTGCTTAATAGAGATTTGGACCAGCAATGCCTATTTAAATAAATCCTTATTCCTGTGGGGTTGTGAAATCAAACCTTTGTACAACAGCACAAAAGAGACCTCAACTGATCAGTAAAAAGTGAAGGAAATCCCAAAATCAGCTTTTTGAATATCTAGATATACTTTTGTCCTTTGTTTTTTAAAAGCCATGAAACCACTTTTCATCCTGCAAGCCAGAGCATCATTTGTGTTTTTGGTGCAGCTGAAGAAATAAAAAATGAATAGATTTCTTGTTTGAAAGAGCTTCCAGGCCTGATAAGCAAGGCAAGAATTTGTTAGGAACATTTGCCTTGTGGTTAGGGTCTAGAGTAATACTAAACCTAGAGCTGGATCTGTCCTGCCAACAACTGGATGAGAAGCAAAGTTGCAAAATATTGCTGTGATCCATCCTGCAGTCGTGACATTTCCGTTTACCATTAGCTGTGGTTTTGCAGGAATTAGTCAAGATGTCTTGAGCAAACAAAAGAAAATCAATAAGGAAAAAAGCCTCACTGCTAAAGAAACATGCACATGCATATATAAAAGAAATAGTGTTAATGTTGCCTTCTGCTACACTTCTTTGATATACTTGATACCAAAATTCCAAACAAGACTGCTCGTAATTCCAGCAAGACTTTTCACAGAAATCCTAAGATCCTTTCTGAAGCAGATGCTCCTAATTTTTTCACCTGCCTATCATGGAGCACTGGAAAACCCAGTCACACGTTTTGTCATCTGTGTTTGCATGTATGTGCAATTCAACATTTGTCCACTTTAAAAAAACCTGTTACACAATTTACAAGAGGCATAGTGAAGTTTCTGCTAGACAAGATCCATGAGTGACTGAGGATTTGCTGTTTTCCAGCATTACAAGACTGTAAAGGCTTCCACTCTGCTTAGTTTGTTGTGGATTTGTGGAAGCATATGACTTTTATAGACAGTAGTGTGCCTTACACAGAAACACAGAAAAGATCTCTTATCCAATTATTATGTCCTTTGCAGCCAGTCTGTTGAAGTCGTACCTTTATATAGATGTAAAAGAGACATGATATATCTTCTTCATCAGTTTAAGTACTGATTATCTTTGGTAATACTCCCTGTGGATAGCAAGCAGATTGCAGTCCTAAACTACAAAGCCTTAAGAAATCCTTAAGAAAATAATTTGTTAAAAAGCACTGAACTGTAGAAATAAAAACTGAAATATGCATATCATTTCATTTCCTGCAGAGCTATGAAAAACATTAGCTTTTTCTTGATCTGTAAAATAATGTAGACAATTACAATATTCTGGGGTTTTTGGGTTTTTTTACAGGATTTAATCTTAGCAGTCAACTTGTAAAACACAATCTAGGCCTGTTTTCTTAATACCTAACAAAATCAGCAATAAATGAAATTAGATATTTTAATTTCTTGTAATTGTGTTAGACCATGGAAAGAAATCTGTATTTTAAATTCCTTTCCTATCCGAGTATCTTCTATCTGAAATTCCCCTCCTATCTAGGTATTCTCTTCCTATCTTCCTTTTTGCTGTACAAGAATAGCATGCAGGAAGCAGGCATTCAGGTTATGATGTCCTGTTTGACAAGACAATTTGACTATCATGTGCCCATTTTCCAGCTACCACCTGCCCTGAAGCTCTGTGTTGGTCTTTTGGGCTCACTGTACAGATGTGTCCAGGTTAGTCCTGGCCCACTCCCTACAAAAGGATGTAGCTTGGATACCTCCAGGCAGCAGCTCACGGATGGGTGAGTGTGTGCACAATGCACTGGAGAACATTATCCATGATGTTTCCAGGAAGTAATGTATCTACTGGACAGTCCAATCCATCTAAGCATACAAAATAAATCCAGCAACTCTGGGAAACATCAGAATGGCTGTATATGTTCAGATTGACTTTACTGAATATAGGAGAAACCAAGGGTCACCTGTCACAGGTTTGAGGAACATGGAAATAGTGCAAATGTTGAGAAAAATACCCTGGAAATATGATAATACTTATGCATTATTCATGTGCTCAACTTTAACTGTATGGAACATATTTGAAAACGGGCTTTATAATTAAAATGAAGATACCTTAGCTAAGAGACTTAGAGAATTTAATAAAGTGGCTGGCAGGCCTAAAGCTGCTGCTGATTCTGAAGAAGAATATGTATTTATTAGCTGATTATTAATGTCTCTATTCCTTTTCCAAATAACAAACCCCTAAACCTTTTCCATATTGTGAAAGGGGCCTTAATCAATACCTAGTCTGTAGGAAAAGGAACTGTTTCATAGTAGTTCTCAAACCTTTCTAGGAATCTGCCCCTTGTTACTTTTGCCTTTGTAAGTTTTTCTGGAATACCTGAAGTTAATTTCTGTATATGACTCATGGTAGATCTCTGGCTCCCTGTACAGTAAATTTAGCTTGAGGCATTGCCTCTGGAAAAACTGAGTAAATGTGGTGGTAACAGGTGGCCCAAGGGGAACAGCATGGAAGCCTAGCCTGAAAGATTACACCTTTCCTGAGTTTAAACAAAATAAAATAAAACGGGTAATAAGAACCTTGGAAACAAGTAGGAGGAGAAAATGAGAGTTTTCCATGGGCAGAATATATCCACTTGGCTGGGTACCCATTCAATAACCTACTGAGAGATAGTTGTGAATAATACATGTAGAACTTTCACAAAACAAGTTGGGGTTTGGGTTATTTTTGTTTTCCAAACCTCATCTGCATAGGAAACCTAGTTTTCAACATTTAGACACTGCTAGCAGCATGCTGTTCGTGTCAGTGCAGATTGCATTTCCCAAGTTGTGATTCTTCTACAAGCAGAAAATTGCCAAACTTGCACAGTAAAATATCATATAAGCAGTGCTTCCCAAAATCGTCCCTGTGTTTTGAATAGTGACAGTGATGTGTTACGTTTTGTTATACTTCTGTTTCAAGCAGTACTGCTAGTTTTTGGCTTTATAAGGCTTTAAGGGGCAATCTTGCAGTAAAGCAAGAAGACATGGGCTTAGTCACAGAGTCTAAGTTGGCTCTTAAAGGAATTTAGTAGCTAATTCATCAATCTTAACGTTCGCAAAAAGAGGTAGCATGGTACTTTATGATTATGGTTGCACTATTCTAAAAGCCAAATTCAGAACTGTAAGTGATACAAATTAGGCTGCTTTCTTTGTTTGGGCGCATAGTCTTTGGCTAACAAAATTAAAGCAAGATGCAAAACAGAAACAGTTTCATTCCAATTTGTAAGAAAGCTTGGTTTGTAAATACATAATGTGGAGCCAGGAATTAAATAAAAGTAAGAATTACTGTTTTAACTGCTGCACTGTTCTCAGATAAGTTTTCAAGTTGTTTTAACTATTTCAGGATCCTTTTTTTTGCCTTTGGACTTAAAATGATGTGTTTGAAGAGAATGTACAAAAGTGTATCTTGTATATTGATTCTGAAGCTCAGTGAAATCAATGAAAGCCTTAATATATCAAATTCAGGAGACTAGCATTAAGTGGTGGAAAAAGATATATTTAGAAGAGCCTCAAAAGAACATAAAACATAACTAAGAAGAGTACAAAAACATCTTAAAAGATATGTCAATTCAGATATATTAAAGATTGTTTTGGATTGATTTTTGATTTTAGCTTTGGTATCTGAACCTTTTTTCAGCTAATAAGGTCCTGTGGGATGAAGGGATATTTTTGTCTGATGCTTGAAGAAGAATTTGTGTTTGATGTTCTCTAGACATTGTCAGGCTGAAAGAGATACGATAGTTCTATAAAGACTATACTATGAGGGCAGGATGCAAAAGGAAAACATTTAAAAAAACTTTGAACGAAGATATCATGCCCCATTTAACTTTCTTGAGCCCTGACTATTTGGAAGGCCTTAGCAGAGAGTCTTGTCCAAACATATCCTGGAAATTAGTCCCGGAAGTTTTCCCAGCCACATGGAAAATCTGCCAAAACCAAGTATATATTCACAGTTCAAGACAGAGAAATTAACAAAAAGCCATTTTGGCTTTGCAGTATTTGTTATCCACTGATGCTGACAAGTTGTAATAGGATAATGATATTTCTGTGAAGAGGGATCTGATTTGGTTTCCAAATTCTGTACCTAATGCTCAGTAGAAACTGAAATGAACATGGTTGTAGATGTATATGAAAGGAGGAAAATACTAACAACTGATAAAAATCATTCTACTTTATTTGTATGTGCCTTTACTGTGTAAGCTCATCTCATCTTGGGTACTGCTTAGATTGTGGAATTGTGCAGTATCTACACAAGTGCTTATTTCTCAAATGAGAAATAGAAAAGTGCCTAAAAAGAGGCAGTAGAAGAATGTCTTTAAATACAAAACTATCTGCTTTTGAAATTGTATTTTCATTTATTTGGCCAAAATAGGTAAGTTTAGTATGATCCTAATGTTGCAATTAATGAATTATCTACACTGTTCACAGCATTCTGAAGTGAAACTTGCTTCCAACCATCTAATTTTTTTCCTTTACATCAGAACACTGAAATGAAAGAAGCTTTTATTTTTAACTATTTGCTATTAAATCCCTCCACAAAGCCTTTTAATTTGTGTTTTAGTACTTCTTTGTAGAATATGAAAACATTTAAAAAAAAAAATTATGCCTTCTCTCCAGCAAAGCAGAGAAAATGGTTCCAAATCAGATTGAGCCTCTACATTGTGGGGACCATCAAATTCTTCACTCTAGCAGTTGCCTCAGCAGAGAAAATATATTAAGATAGTTAGGATCATTTTAATTAGATTGAGGTCCCATATATGGCTGTTTAACTTTCTGAAGAACAGAGAAAGGGCAATAATACATCTGAAGGTCATCTGAGTCTCTCTAATAGACTGTGATACTCAGGCCAGTTGTTAAATAGAGAAAAAATTGAGTTCTGTGGTTAACTTGTGTCAGCACCCAGTATGAAAAGGATTTTCTAGTGTTTCTGGTTAGGATCAGTTCTGTAGGTTTTCTTGCAGCACATATCTTAAGCACTACAACAGATTGTAGGTACATGTCCAGACTGAATTAACAATACCCTTTTAGAAATGCAAGCAAAGTTTATTCTGCAGTTACAAAGGTCACTGTAGTAATAGCACAACTGGTTGACATGGCATATAACTATACCCTATTTTATAGTTCTCTTCAAAGATTTTTAATGTTCATCAGAGAAGGTCTGCAAGTGGGTACTTTATTTACTCAGTGAAAACTTACAAAACAGCTATATTAAAAGTTTTATATATGTCTGTGATTTTAATTTATTGCCCTTTCTTGTTGTTTCTCAAATAGATTGTGTTCTGAGTGCTGTTGACAGAGAAACAATGTTTAATTATACCACAAGGCTTTCTTTATGGGAAAACCATTTCAAAAGAAAAAAAAATTATTTCTCAAGTTTAGCTCTGAAACTAAATTTGACCTGGCTGTGTGAAGAAACCTTCTCTATTTAGCATGCTTGGGCAAGCAGCACTCTTGTCTCCTGAGAGATTAACATTGTAAGCAAGTTGTGCAGGTGACTCAAATCCAGTTAATCTCACATAAAGAATGTTAATTGCATTGGCAATGGCATTCACTCTGATCACTTTATAGCTGTATAATTAGCTATTGGACACATTCAAGGGGTTGTCTGAGTGATGCAAATACAGGAAACAACTTGAGAGATAGCTTGTTCTTTCCTGATTCACACTGCAAAATGCAGAGATAAGGGAAATAGCAGTTATTGGTATTTGCATGTCCTTGCTAACTGGGATCTGTACTTACATAGCTATTTATTTTCTAGCAAATTCTTAACTGTTTTGGAAAATAAACAGTTTGAGAAGCTAATCTGAAACAAACATGAATGTATGCTACTAAATTGCCTTGATGCAGAATCAGGTGATTTACATAATGACCTTTGGGCCATTTACTGTCTTATCAGCAGGGTTCTCCTCAAAATGTGATAGGAATTTATTTTCTAATCTCTTGTATAGAAGCATTTACAGCCACAAGTACCAATTTCAGAAATATGCATACATTAGTTTCTTTTCTGTTTACAGGCAACTTTTATACACCTGGTCTAAATAATTTTTGTGTGCAGACCAAGCCAATATAATGGGCTGGGGAAGGGTCAGGAGACTACATGCACAGAGAAGAAAAAATTCAATGAAGCACATTCAGGACAAGAAGCTGTAGTGAATTTTATGTATGGCTTGTACACAGATTTGAAATGGGGAATACAGAGATTTCAAGATGCAGACAGAGACTAGAACTGAATTTACTTGCCCAAATGTTGCTGAAACCTGCAAATTCCAGGCAGGACTCAAAACAGGACAAAAGCCATGGCATGGCAGAAACGTGGAGAAGAATCTCTGCCCGTTAGACATGTTTTTACCTCTGGCATCTGGAAAAGTGCTATAGATTCTTGAGTGTGTCTGTTCTTCTGCTGACAAAATATGTTTTTCCCTGCCAATAGATCCCTCTGCTAGTATCATGGAATTCCTGTGTGATAATGTCACTTATTTACATAATTATTAACAGATGGTTATGTGTTCCTTATTTTCTGACTTAATGTTCAGATTCTTTTACCTTGCTTTCTTATATATCCATCACACCTCAAAGAGGAGCTGTAAAAAGTTAATTGTTGATGAAGCATTAAGATAGGTGTAATGGAATGAGGAAATCAATAATTCCACCTTTGAAGTGAAGTTTCAGTAGTAGGGCAGGAGGCCACCCACTAAACAGTACAACTAAAGCAAACTACTAAACACCTGGTCATTAAATGAATACCAACAATCTGGAGATGTTTGAGGGAAAAAAAAATTGTGTTCATATAATTGCAACCAGTCCCATAAGGCATAAATGGAAAGTGGGTGCTTAAAGAGCACACAGCCTTACTTCTGGCACTGAGGTGCTGCATACTTGATTTTGCAGCCTTATTAATGTTCTTTTAATGGTTTATTGTTATTATTATTTGGATATAATAAACATGGATAGCCAATAGATAAATTTAGCTCTGTAATTATCAAGACAAACTGCCTGAGTCAGAACCTGGGGTTGCTTTAATCTGTGTGATTTTTGAATATTTTTTAATTGGCATCATACCCTTCAACTTGTTGAGAATGAAATGTGAAATGTAGTATGTAACCAGTTTTAAATGACTTTATAATAAATCTCTGTCCTTAGTGGAAATACCACTTTATATAAACCTAGTCTTACAATGATTTGAGCCTAGCATAAATAATTTATGACATAAAAAGTGTGGTATGGCTAGGAGAGGACAGAAAAAAAAATTATGCAATCCAAAGGCAACTTGGAAACTAATCCCTGTGACATCCTTTTTAAGTAAAATTACTAATAGTTTGAGTTTGAACCAGTGTAACTGAGATCAGGTTGTGGCTCTGCATCTGGATTTTAAGCAGGCCTGTACAACATTATGATGATTAATAATATTTGTAGCTATTCAGGCTAACATAACAAAGGTAAACAGAACTTATTATTCAGACCTTAATTTAGTTTTCCATGCTGAAGTTAGCAATGGAGATCAGGGAAGCTTTGACCTCTGTACAATAGTCCCCAATTGGCTGAGATGCGTAACATGGAGTTTGTTTTCCTCTGAAGCAGACTATCTCCATTTGTAGCTCATCTATTGCTAAAGCATGCAGGAACTTTTTGATCATGGTTTGTGTATGCAGTGGTGCTGAGCCAAATCGTTCAGATGGAAGGATGTGGCCTTGGAGAGGTCTCCACTGGTGTGGCAGGTGGGCAATCAGTGCTAGCACAGGCTGCATTCTGGTGTCACTCAGCTCTTGTGTGAGGGCTGGATGTGACAGCCCCTGCCTCTCCAACCTGGGAGTCATCTTCTGGGCTCTTTACGCACATCATCAGTTCCACTTGTCTAAATTTGTGGAGCTCAGCCTCCTTTCTTCATTCTGTGGATTGGTAAAGAAAAATATGCTGAAAAGACAAAAGTGTTTCTTTCAGCCCTCTGACTCACTAAGGAATTTTAATGTCTCTTTCAAGAACGGCCCACGTTTCTCAGGAGACCGATTAACCAAGTGGTGCTGGAGGAGGAGGCTGTGGATTTCCGGTGCCAGGTGCAGGGGGATCCCACACCTACAGTCCGGTGGAAGAAAGATGATGCAGACTTACCAAGAGGAAGGTGAGAGCAACATTCATGTTCCCCACACTTTCAAATTTCAATCATTAATTCTGAAATCACTCCCTGCTACTTATGGTTTGCTATTTGACATTAAGGCCAAGATTTATTTTTGCTATTGCTTGTTTTTGGCACTATGAAACCTGTTCCAGAGTCAGCTAAGGAGGGAAAACCAGTTCAGGGTTGAATTGTCGAGGTAATGGATTCCTGTGGAAGAAAGAAAAGTGTGATGCGTGGGTATTGTGAGCACATAGATATTCACTTAATTTGCTTGTGAAAGTGAAGTTGGTTTAGGAGTATACTAGCGATAGTAGCCTTCATAATAACGTGCTGATACTAAAAGGGAGAAAACTTGGCTGGAGTATTGCAGAGCCACTCTGTTGCACTAGCAGGATGAATTCGAAGCAGAGTGCTGTGCTGGGCTTTTGCTGGTTGCTTGCCTCATGTCTATTAAGGAAACCAAACCCCCAAACTAACAGAAGTGGAAAACACAGTTAAAATCTGGAATAGCCCCCTTGTGTTCAAGAAGGATTTGTTTAGTCTGAAACAAATGTGGAGAAAATGCCAGAGTGAGCAAGGGATGAGAGTGTCCTTATAAAAGGACATTAAATTAGCTTGACTCCTTCCAGCTAACAGAACATAGTTTGCTCTTCGCTCTTGACAGCTCTTTCTAGTTTTGGTGCTGATTCATTATCAGATTAAAAAACCATAACACAGAAATAGGTGTGGGAACAGGCATGAGAACCCAGGTCTCTATCACCCAGCCAATCTTCTGGCCCTGTGGGTCCTGATTCATCTCTGCACAGTACTTTTAATTTCAACAGGAGACGTAAATAGTAATTTTTTTCCCCACCACAGTTAATTGTTGTTTTCCATCAGCATTGGTTACTCCTGGGATGTTGCTGATGGAATTCGAAGAAAAGGAAAAAGCAATCTAAATCCTCTGTTCTTCAGACAAGTGCTTTAAACACTGGACTTATGTAGGCTGGCTGCCAGTGTTATTTCTGCTTCTCCAATCATGATTTTTAAAAAAGAGCAGCTGCAATGGTGTTTGTGGCTAGTTTCTGTCAGTGTATATTAAGTGCGCTGTGAGCACACTACTAGACTGGGCCTAACTAAAAGAAGTTAGACGTTGCTGTCTGCTTTCTTTATCACAGCATGTTGTAAATCTTCAACCCAACAAGGTGAAAAATGTGGTAAGACTGTTATCTGGCAGTCTTCATCCACTTGCTAAATATGGCTTTAGTGTCACATACACTTCCATGAAAACCGATTGCAAAATTCCTTGGAGTCATGCAGCACTCAATGTTTGTGTCTTTTGTTTCTCAATTTCAAAATCATTATCAACATCTCAAAATGCAAATTAGAGAATAGCTGTTTTAGTTTCCACTTCCTCACCTCTGTAAGATATCTTATAATTCTTCAGTTAAATATAATGTTGTAGTGATATATCGTCTAGAAAAAATATTTCTCTAAAAGTACAGATACATATGTGTGTATATAAATACTTAAATTTTGAAATTAATTTCTTTGCAATCTAAAACAAATTTTAAAATGACAGCTTGTTTTGCTAATTATATTGATATGCATGCATACAATATTATTTTGAAGAGCAGGCTTGGATAGCAGGATCAATTTTTCTCCTTGCTTGCTAGTTAACTATCCATTGTTGAGTCCACAGTAAATATTGTGCTTCTGTGATTTATTCTTACTGCTGTGCTACTTCTGTTGTTTTAATTCTTGTCTACTTCTGGGTCTCATAATCAAATGTAATAGTTGATGAACCAACAGTGCTTTTGATTAGGTTGTACTTTCATTAGTTTTTTTTTTTAATATGTTCCTTCTTTTCCTTTTGTATCTTAAAAGTGGGGGCATGTCTTGATTTATGTACGCTTCCCAGAACATCAGAGGGGTGGATAAAGAAGGGGCAAGATTGCAGAATCTCAAGCTGGAGACCACCTTGGGTGGTAGAGGACTACCAATGCCTCTGCCCATGTAGCAGGTTACCACCACCTGAGCCACATGGATTGTGGTCATCTAGTGGAGTCCAACATCTGCACTTCAAAACCAAATACCTCTGATAATCAGGACTATATGTTTTCTTTTATGACATGTATCATTTGTATGGCAAGATACATGAGCAGAGCAAAAAAAGTGGAAATTTCTAAACCATGCTGCATGATGCTTCATCAAGGAAGATAAAATTGGAACATCTAAAAGAAAAGCTGGAGATTTTTTTCTAGGTTATTTAATGCAAGTAAAGAAATTTGCCCAGGTATAGTCTGAATGAATGGATGAATGAGAAAATTATAATGCAGCATTTTTATGTATTAAGAAGAGAATCTGTAAGTTTTTCCTCCTTGATGAAGTGGGAGGTTTTTTTGTTGTTTGTTTTTTTTTTTTGAGGTAAAACCAAAGTTAGCTTTTAGCTTCTAAGCAAGTTTATTTTAAGCAGTTTATCATCTACAGTGAAATATGAAACCCTCAAGGAATTCCTTCTGTTATTTTTTTCCTGCATGCATAAGTCCTCTTTCTGAGCAGATCTGTGCAGCTATTTTTCTTACAGCTTTCAATATCAATTTCCTCTTCCTACTGCTAAAAACATTATTTGCACTTCTGTCTGTTATTGTTTTTTCAATCATTTCCTTTTGGTTTCATCCCTAGACTACTTCAAACAGGCACCTGTTTGAACAATTACAGCAAATTTTTAAATGTGTTCAGCTTTCGAACGTGTCTTATTCAGTGATAGCAAAGTGGGATAAACTGTATTTTTGTATGCATTTTGTTTCTGTAATTTGCTCCTGGTGAATGCCAGAATCAGTGATACTGAATCCATAGTCTTTCAGAAATCCTTCTCTGGTTTTCCATCTTACTTCCTTTTAGCTTTCTTAATAGCATATATGAAAGCAAAGAGAAAAGTAATCACAGTAATTTTTGGTGACAAATATAAACAGTATTGCTGCACCGATTGGTGTGTTGAATAATAATTGAAAAATAATTTCCGGCTGTTAGAGTTTTAATTATAAAGGTCCCTGGTGGTCTGTAAGCATCTCCAGTTGCAATTGGATTGAATGAGGGGGGGAAAAAGGCGACTTCTAAAGAAATTAAGTTTGACAATATGACTGTTGAAAAAAATTAATTTGGCTATTTCATTGAATTATCTGTGTAGTTAGCCAGAAATTTATGAATAAGCTTGCTTTAAATCTGGGCATTTGGATATAAGTTTATTCTGAGTTTTCAAAATGCCTAATAAAAATAGATCTCACTAGCAGTCAAAGGAAGTTTCTTGTCCAACATTGTGTACTCCTGATTCGAGATTTCAAAGACTGTGATATATATCATGGATATCTTCTGTGTATGGCTGAGCAGGAATTAAGAAAGCGATAACAAGGACCAGGTTGAAGCTGTGTTTTGAGTTGTGTTTGCTAAGTGTTTTCATAGTTGTTTTACATTGTCGTGATAATGGATTAATTAAATTCATCAGACTTGAGAATTATTTTTAGTGCCTAAACCAATGCCAGCAAATTAATAACTTGCTATTAAAGATGTTGACACTTCACCAACAGCGAGAAACAAAATACAGTGTGAAGTCTGCAGTATGTAATGCTTTTTTTCCAGAAGCCGTTCATTTTGAATCACTGTCCCAAGACTTAAATGTATCATGAATGAATGGTATAGGTGCGTGGTATATGTTTTATTTTAATTGCTCTAAAAATTCAGCATCACGCTATAGCTTTCATAGTACGCAAGGGCTGGGGAATAGTTAATCAAGTATGACTCATGTCAAACTACTGGAGATGAACAGGATATTGTGGGGTCGCCAGTCCTGTGTCTTTGGCTGAAATATTTGGTTAACTATTTCATGAATAAAAATTCTTTTCATTAGAAGTGGCACAAGAAAACGACACAAAATTTATACTGAAGCGACTCAGACCGTTGCAGCCATGCATAGTGACCAGGACCTTAAATGAAAATTGTCTTTATACATTCAAGTCTTTTTCACCACCTGTTCAGGTAGCTTTCCTTTTGATCTCTGCTTGGCAGAAATAGAGATCAAACTTTCCTGCTAAGGAGCTGATTGTCTACCGTGTGGTGAGGAACTCAATATGGCCTGGATCAACTTTTGATTCATCTGCCTTTTAGTCCTAGTAACAGGAAGAAGCAATATTATTTGAGAGCCTCCAGTATGAGAGTGGCATATCTATGACTAGCAATTTAATAAAATTTGAATAAGGTTTTTACAGTGTTTCATGTCTTCAAATTTTCTAGCAAAGCTGAAGAGAGCAGCTGCATAGTCTGTAATTACATAGCAAGTAATATGGATTTTCTTTTTTTTTTAAGGAAGTGAAGAGATTTTCAATTGCAAGTTAAAATTTATGACACACTATAATAACTGTTTAAACCTTTTACACAGAAGAAGCTAGCAGTGCCAGCGCTTTGGGAGACTGAGGTTAGCTCAGCAAATGTATTTTTCAGTTGCCTTAAAAATGACTGAGTAGCAATCACATGGGCCTTTTTTTGCATTCCAGCCCGGAACAGCTGGTTTAGCTCAGTAAATACATCTTTAATGAAATTACAACCTGCTCTTATAAGTTGCATTTACAGGCTCCATCTGATTAGATGAATATTGTACTAGAGATGAAAAGTGGCAACTGCACCAGCAGGAAGAGGTATTTGTTTTATGTGCCACCCACGCAATGAGAATGTAGGCAGATAAAACAAGAGTGATGCTTTGGAACGAAAATGGTGTATAGTTTTCACAAAGTATATTGCTAAGTGTTGAGAGATTGTAGGTTGTTAAGTGACACAGAGCAGTAAAAATTATAAAAAGCACAGTAAGCTTTCTTATTTACTAAGGATTAGGAATATTCATTAAAAATTATTTGAGAAAATGCAGTTTTCATGCTTAGATATAACTTATTCTCAGATGTTTGTTAGCTCCAACAAGTCTGGTTAGATGTTAGTTTTGCTATGTTTTTGAAACTGGCCTCTTTGTGCCTGAAAATTAATTGCCTACACATAGCCTGGACAGAAATACTGTGTGTCACACTTCTGATAGGTGTACATTTTCAGTAAGTACTGTAATTTCTGTGCTTTCCTCCATGATTTCTTGTAACCTCAAAACTAAGGGTAAATGCTGAAGTTTTAAAAATATCTTACTGTCTTCCAGATGCAAATCTTTGAATTGGATTTAAATGCAACTGACAGCAAACCTTATCCAAATAAGCTCAGGAAAGTTAGGTTTGTTTTGGTTTTTTTTTTTGTTGTTGTTTTTTTTGTTGGTTTTTTTTAAGAGAAGATCCAGAAAGGTCTTATAGCTAGAGATGTTCTGCATTTGTATTTTTCATGATCACAGGATAAGGCCCTGTAAGCCAGAGAGACAGTAATTTTTAAGAGTAGATATAGTACTACATAATTCTCTTTATACTCTGTGGATGGGATAGTGAAGTATTTTACTGTAGCCTCCTCTAGATAGAACCAAGGGGAGAATGACCTTTCAATGAAATATGAGTTAATAACACTACAGAGCTGTGTGCTTTGGTTGAGTTAATCTCTGTGCAGATTGTAACAAAATGCAGTCTAATATGTATTGAAAATTAATTAAAGTAAAAAGTGTGTTTTAGTGGTGTAATGGATATAATCTTTGGTTACATCAGCAAATTTCTATTGCAATTAATAACAATTAATGGTTTAAAATAAAGGGTGAGGGAAAATTGGTGGTTTTAATATTAGCTGTATTGTGTACTGTTCATCACGTCTGGTTAGTTCTAGTACGATTTGCACGCTCATCTTCTGTTTCCTAAGCTAAAGCAACAAGGGGAGATTAAGTCCTCTATGAGGAGCATAGAGAGAGGATTGGATGTTCTTAACAGCTTTACAAAAGGAGACAGTGAAATAAAGAGGTATAATATGCTGTTTGTTTTCTTATGTACATCTGGAGGGAGTGAAGGCAGTTTGCAGATGTTACTCTTTGGTTTAGTGCAGCACATGGCTGGCACAGGGCAAGCTGCAGTGCATGCAGCTCACACAGAGTCCATGTTGCCTAACATAGCACAGTCAGAATTGTGTGGAGTGCAATATAAGCATCTTTTTAGCTGTTATGTTGAATCTTTTGAGAAAACTTCTCCTGTCAAGCCAGAGATATCATTCAGAGATAAATGAGGAGCAGTAAAATGGAGACAGGGATTAGTTTATTTTTGTTTATGTTGCATCAGGATTATGTACACTTGCGCTGTTGGGATACCTTTTGACCTTCTGGTTTGAGTATCCCTCTCCTCTGACTGATATTTTGCCTGTCAGTAATTCCTTCCTGTTCTGTAGGTGGAAAAATATTCCTTACATTTCTCTGAGAAATGCATGGCCAAATGAGTGTGTAAATTAGAGTATTTTTTGACATTTTAAATCCCTCAAAGCGTGTTATTGAATAAAGTCCTGTAAATGCATTGTCCCACAGGTACCCCAGAGGTCTATAGTCTAACACAGTTGTTATCTGCTGTTCATTTTGTATGAAATATCAAATACTGTGAGCAAAAATGTTAGACGTATGGCTCTGCTAGACTGATCAGTAGTGAAATGGTTAATAACATTGACATTTAAATTAGCTTCATGTTAAGTGTCAGTTCTTTGCAGAAAGACTATTGTTTTAGGCTGTCTGTTTGTGGATGCATGAAAACAGTCTCCAGTTGCTTACCTAAGGGTCAAGGCTGGGAAAATAGCTTTACAGCTCCACGGACAGCAACCATAAAAGGTTGTGTAAATTAGCAGTCTTGCCTAGTGTGTCATGTACCCCATCACACCTACATATTTTCTCCTTAAGGTATGCGAACTATTGGTCATCTATGATGTGAGCACTGGCAGTGCACTTGAAATAGGATTGTTACAAGACAAAGTTTTGGGTTTTATTCTCTTATTTAGCATCCAAAAATTGTTAATTTTCAGAGAATTGATGAAGTCACGAGCAGAATTCTGAAAGAAAATTTAATGCCAACAGTAGTAGCATCTGAGTGGAACACTCGGGGAAGACTACAGTAAATAAATGATCTTGCAGGAAGGACATGTAAGAAAACAATGTAGAATTTCACTCAAAATACCCATTCTAGTGTTTGAATCTTCCTTTGGTATCAGAAAAGCAGATTGTGCAAATTAAAAGCTTAATAATCACATAGTTTATACATTGTATTTATAATTTTCAGAATATTGAGGTAGCTTTCTTGAAAAGTGTAAGGATGTCATACAGCTTAAGCTCACTATTATCAGGTTTTTGGCTATTGAAATTATAGAATCAAATATACAGTTTTTCTGTAAAACCCTCAGGAAAGCAGGGAGAGGGAAGCTCCGAGTTGTGTTCAAATGGGAGTAAGATTCAGGAGCTCTGACCACAGCATCACTGATACAACTAGAATGACTGGACTGAAGGGATTTCTGCTTTAACACATTCCATCTCTACATGGGATGCAGAAGTTACCATCTCAGTTAAAAAGGAACAAACCAAAACTGTCAGTGAAAACAGTGCAAGGTTAAAGTTTTAAACCTAAGAACTACTTTTTAGTTCCTATTTGCAAATCCTATCTTAAGAATTACTTAATATTAGCAAAATGTACTTTTAAATAGCATAACTTCTGGCTCAACTGTAATGTTGAATGCACTTTCAGTAAAACATTAACATGACTTCATCTTCAATTACCACTTCAAGGTTGGTTACTGATTGGAAATACAGATTAGAAAATATTTCATTTAGTTCTCTGTAAGTTTATCATAATCATTTATTGTCCTTAAGGCAAATGATAATTGACAGGTGAACACAAATTCTGTCTATTTCAAACTACTCATAATTTATGTGCTCATGCTAAAAAAAAATACTTCAAGCCATATTTAGAGAGTGCAAGGTGCCAGTCTGGTCTCAGATCTTCTTACTATGTTCCGGTCATTTGAATCTTTTAAAAACAGAAAAGGACAAAACCAGTTTTTTGCTTTTCTTTAAAATTAATTTCAGTGGCATATGCTGAGCGAATAACCCTGAGAATCAAGGGTGCTTTCTTGATGGATGACATAGGCATTAATAACACAAATCTCCCCAAGCACCCAACAAATGTTTCATCTATGAGGAAAAGGACTACTTTTGCTGATAGGAGGATAGATCTTCATGCCAAGTCATTACATGGTCTCTTAGCTCATACTTGCACCAGTGTCCCAGTTTTTTTGAAATGTGGAGCTCTGTCTGGAACTAAAATCAAATCAGAAGCCCATTTGGGGTAATTATCATGTGGTAATTCACCATGAGTACTTCTCTGTGCAGAGATGAAGAGGTAAAAGATGGAGCCTGCATCAGTTTAGATGGAGTTTACTGAGGCAGGTTCCCAAACAAATGTTTTGTTCTCAACTTGTGTTTGTTTCCAAATTATTTCAAAGAGAACAAAAAAGCAGTCTCACTTTTCTTTCTTGGTTCACACCTGAGTGCATGGCTACTGATTTTGTGAGCCTCTAGTTACATGCAGTCATATATGTGTATTTGCACATAAAAGTAACAGTGCATAGTGTAATTCTTCTAGAGAATTTGGAAAACAGCATTTCCTTGAATGTAGGTATGATTTCACAGTATTGGCCCAATGACTGTAACTGCTGTAGATATCTTCTACAAGGTTTAGACCATGTTATTGAATGATTTGGTTCAGGGCACAGTGCAGTGTGGGTTTGTGTTTTAGAGTGTACGCTATAAGAAATGACAATCTGCTGATCGCAACCCCTAAAAGAATCTGGACTAAAGCAGAACCTGCTGTCAGTATATTTTTCATAAAATCAGAATAGTGAATTAACCTGTATCATGTAGCTATTTTTCTGGTTTGTTGGAATAATGCCAGTGAACTATTTTATATGACTGTTTGCTTATATGGCTTGCTCAAATTCAAGATAATGTCACGTTGTCTTATACCTTTCTCTGGTATGAATGTTGTAGTCGAAGAATAAATGGGAATCTGGGCATGTAGATGGTGTGGCAGCCATCCTTGGGGATAGCTCCCTGGTAGCTCAGTCTATCACAGCTGTAAGCAATGTCTTAGAGCCACTCAGCAACAAGCAGCCTCTATTTCAGGGGTACAACAGAGTAAGTTGAGACCACCGCACACAAATATATCCAGTCATGTTCTCTCTGTCACTGAACCAGGCTTTGCTAGGGAAAGAAAACCAGATACTCTTTTATCTTCCCTCATAAGGCTGTCAATCACCTAAGTTTGTGCTTTTTTCTTCTGCCACTTACCAATGCATGTAACAACAGTGAAACCCCTTCCAGCATTTCTTATAAGGGATCTGGCAGTAGGGGTGGCAGCATCATGGATGGGAATGGAGGCTCTCCATTCTGCTTCTGGCTCATACAAGGCTGAAGCAGGTAAGGAGCATATGCTTCCTGTCTCAGTGCAGCTTCTTTCTGGCTCCCTCCAACTGGCACAGACAGTCTAGGAGCCAGTGAAAAGCTGTGGCACTGTGCTGGGAGCTGAAGTGCCAGCACAACAAAAGAGAAGTGGAAACAGAAGCTGAAACCTCCTTAACTACCTCCTGTTTACTCTGGGTTTGGCCAGTACTATATCGCTTATTTGGGCTCCCTAATCACTGATGTTGTGAGTAATCTTGAAGCTTTGTGCATGTTTTCAAAATAGCCTGGCAAACAGGCAGAAGAAAATAGAACAAAGTAATTTTTGTGCCATCTCTAAAAAAAAAGAGAAAGCCTACAAAGCATACGTACAAAGATTCTATTATTTTATCTATTTCTGTATTTATTTATTTACAGTAATGTTTTAGAAGACAATAGATGCCTAGTGTAAATTGATGTACATTTTTTGAGGCCAGTGACATCATTTTGCAAAAGTTGAGATGTGACTTTCTCTTGCAAATTCCCTTCAGCAAGAAATAGGAGGTTTTGAGTTGGATTTATTGAATTCTCACAACTTCAAAATACACTGCTGAAGCAAGTGCATCTTTGTATTAACAATTAGGGATACTTGGATATCTCAGAATGTAATGACTTCAGCTGCACAGTATTGCTACCTGTGCATGTGAAAGAGAAAGAGGTGCATATATTTTTATGTTTAGCTGGATGCATATTTGTGAAAATCTGGAAATCTAGGGCTTCTGTGAAGCACTCAGTAAAATGTATAACAAATGCAAAAAAGCATATTGCTTAATCTCTCTAAGTTCAGTAAATTCTTTCTCTGTATTTTTTTTTTGTTTGGTAACCATGAAAGATTGGTGGCTGAATATGGACAGATAAAGTTTTGAATGTGGGGAAAAAAAAAATGTGACAAAACCACTTCAATTCAGGATTATTCTTATATGTTTAAGCTAATGCATGAATCCAACCTCGGTACATTAATTTGTGATACTTAACACTTAATGTGTTTTGTTTTATTTGTTATTTGGTTTAGCAGATGGTAATGATTTTGACACAATTCAGGTTTTTATTTTTATTCTTTTCTTTTCTTGAGAAAGACAAGGCTCTTTTTCCCACTTTGTCACAGCTGGTTACCAATCAATCTCAATTCACGGTACAGTGATGATAGCACATGTTGTTCAGGGGCCAAATCTGATTGGGTTGCATTTTCAGCAGTGTTTCATATAAAAAAAAATTTGTGTCTGTATGGCAGTGACTGTCAGCACACTATTGTACAACTGTCATTAATCAAAACTAGCAACAATGAATGCATTCATATGTGCCAGAGACTGCCAGATTTCACTCAGAATCACCCAATTTCTATTAGAATGTCCTCACCAGCAGTGTGTTCTCATCTGCTTGTTGTTTCTCTGTTTCTTTCTTCCTTTCCAGTCCCCTGCTTCTGCCTTCCTTCTGTTAATTAAAGGCAGACTTGCTCTAACTATTACTTGTAGAACAGAAATTATGTAATCGGGTGCCCAAAAGTGGCTGGTTTGTAGCTAGGCATAGGCTGACTAGCTGTTTAAAAGACCTCTCCCAGCTCAGTCTGATGGCTGAAGTCTAAGCTGAACTGAAAGGTTAAGCTCCTCCAAATGTTTATCAAAGAGAACTTCTTAAAATCAATTAGATGGCCATAAACATGTGAAACTGATGTCTGACACGCTATGTTTTTAGCTGAACATTGGCATTAATTGGCTACGAGCACTATTTAGGCAATATGTCAGAAGGTGTTCCTTGACACTGCACATATTTTGAAGGCATTGCCTTCTTAGAGCACTGGCAATATTAAGGGCTAATTTAACCAGTACACTCTGATTTTCCACCATTCCATCATCAATCCAGGAGTCTGGTAACCTCTCTGTGATCAGTACTAGCAGTCAGGAAGGCCCTGATCCTGATTCCCAAGTGTTCAGTACCACTAATCCAGATGTGAGTGAACTTCTCAGGAAACTCACCTGTAAACTTCTTATGGGGATATGAGTCTCTGGGATGAAGAGGAGTTTAAGACTGTGCAGGTGAATGCTTGAGAAACTGAAAACGTATTGAGGCTTCAGTCCTTGTTACTTTGTGGTCTCTCTCTCACACAAGCTCCTTGTGCTCCTACAGATCAGGCTAAAAGCCTGCCTTCTTCATCTGTCAAAGCTCTTCACTGAACCGTGGTGACTTCTGGGGACAATGTGGGTGGAACAGATGACTGAGGGGCAGCATATCAATACTTCAGGACAGCAGATGGTTATAATGTCCCATGGGTCCATCTACGTATGAATCTAATTGCTAGATGGAACATTCTGTCAGGGTGGTCCAAAACCTGAGTATGGCCCTGTTGGAGAAGCAGACTAGGAGATCTGGACCTCTGCTTGAAGTAATTGATAACTAGGCCATGATAGTGATATGTTTATGCCACCCTCTATTTCATGGCCCAAGGGGGAGATGATGGCCGTACCCTCACTCTGCGTCCTGGCATGCCATGCAGCTGGTTCATTCCCCCAACAGCCTTTGCACAATTTGCATGATTGGCAGGTGCAAGCATAAAGCCTGCTGAAGCCTCCAAAGCAGCTGGCTGGCATGCCAGCACCAGCACACTGGTGAGATGAAGAGCGAGTCAGCTGCAGCCCACAGCAGACTGAAGAGCCCTGTCCCAGGCTGCCTGCATCCCAATTCAAGCAACCACTCAGTCAGATACAGTCCTGCTGCCTGTTTTTATCTCAGCAGCGGTTAGTGAACCACAGGGATGTTATTTATCCTAAAAAAAAAAAAAAAAAGGAAAACCCCCCAATGAAATAAATGGCTAATTCTTACATAACTTTCTAATACCTGTTTCCTACTCATGTTTGTATTACAACTGATCTTAGTTTTCTTATATTATGGTAGAATACAATATTATGGTTGAATACAACTATGTATTTTTAGTCCCCGAGGGCTGGCCTCATATCAAGAAAATAAGCATTCTTCTTGTCTGCAACTCTGTGGTCACCAATGACAAATAACTGCTCCATCATTGTGGGATACTGTTGTCATAGTCTTGAGATTTTTAAGAGACAATTTGCCTTTTCTCTCTTATGACAACAGTGATTTCTATATGCCATTGACTAGTGCAGCACAGCATGCAACATGACTTAATTTGTCAGCAATCAAGAAGAAATGTTCTTCCAACTGGATGTGGCTGTTGAATGTGGTTGCAATAAATCTGTACTGCTCCTCAAACTACATATTAAGTTCTCTAACATCATAACTTTCCCCCATACCCTGCACTTGATCAATGGTACTACACTAGCAAAAACAATTGTCCCTAAGAGTTTCTGAAGTTTGACATGACATCTATTTATTCTTCCTTGGCCTATCTGTTATTCATTGGTTAAACCTGAAGTACTTCATATACATATAATTGTAACTCCTAAAAAAAAAAAGTATATGTGTTTATCTCTGACAGAATGATTAGCCTCAACTTGGTCTTTTTTAATTTATTTTTTGCTAATGAATAGAATGGACTTACTGAATATAGAATGAAGCTGTACTGTGTTGAGTGTGAAGAAATATCTTGACTTCTCTTTATTCTTGGAATTGCTAGTAATACTCTGATGTTGTGAACTTCGTGTTGTGGAGTTGTGAACTAGACACAACAGAAAATTTTAATATTTCAACATATAGGATTCTTTGAGTTAAGATGCTTTAAAGTCTGTTAGCACACAGTGCTCTCTCTTGCAATAGTAGAAACAAAGAAATGGACAAAGCATAATTGTTTCTAATTTCTTTTGAGGAAGAGAAAGTATTTTCCACCTTTAATGAATCATTTTGTAGTATTTCTGTGAAACTGATAAATCTCCTTTAATGTGTCTCCTCAGTAAATGTCACCTTCCAGAGCTTAAATATATTTTTAATTGTTTTTAAATGTGTGGTGTCAGATCCTACCAGTATACTCACAAATTCCCTAAAGGTTTGCTGCTATAGAGAAAAACTATATATAAAAGAAAATTTCCAAAACAGCAAAAAGTAAAATGTGCAGCTCACATAGTTAAAGGCATGATAAACCTGAGCTGTCATGTATTGATAACTGATGTGTGATAGCTTAATTTTATCTTATTGCTCTAGATCAAGGGCAAAGTGAATGATATTATTAATAAAGCCCTTATACTGAACATAGCAATACTAATTTTATGTAAAGTTTCTAACTAATTCAGAGTGCAATAAAAATGTCATGACGATTAATCTTTGGTCGAATTATTTAATGCTAGATAATAATTTATCTTCCAAAGTTGGCTCCAAGATAGATTCTGCATATTCCAGGTGAGTGTTTTCATTTTCTACAGGAAGAGTTTTCATTCTCCTTGTGTATCGCAGGTATGACATCAAAGATGACTACACTTTGCGCATTAAGAAGGCCATGAGCACAGATGAAGGAACCTACACATGTATTGCTGAGAATCGAGTTGGAAAAGTGGAAGCCTCTGCTACACTTACTGTGCGAGGTAAGTGTTCCATGGAGAGAGGGCCTGTGTCCTAGAGCAATAAATTGTTTTCTGATGGAACAGACCAGATCCTTCCCTGGCATTGTCTGGGATTCACATACCCTTTGTGATTGCAGGTGCTGCACTGATATACAACAGAGGTGAAATCATGATACTGCTGGTATCTCAGGCAAAATTTTAAATGACTTTAATGGGATAGACTCTCCTTGCAGTTGAAGAGTTGTTCCGTTGTGGATTTATTTGAAGGATAGATGCATATATATGCATAACTGTGGGCATAGACTTTAGTATGTGAGCCATCAGTTTAGGCTATTAGTCACATTCTTTCTCTAATAAGGAGTAAGTAGCTGTGTTTATTAATTACATATGTAATACAGATATTATTATGTGATTAGCTCTGTCATAATTAAACTCTCTACCATTACTCTTTATCTGAAAGATAAAACCTAGCCAAAGGAAAAAGAAAATCCTAATTAAATTTTGTAAGTACTACAAGGGTAAAGACTAACATATTCTCTCCTAAAATACTCTTGGTCTCTGCTGTCAACTCAGTGTTTATGTGCTGCTGTTTGATGTAGTAAGGCCATTTTAAGTCTGATAGAATAATGAGTTGCCAAAATGTCTTTTGTGACACTAGATACAGACATGCTAAAGATTATGAAAGAAAAAGTTTGTAGGCTAGTATTTCCATATGAGTAAATAAAATATAATAGTTATTACTTCATTCCAAAAGATAAGCAACAATTTGGCACAATAGATATCATGAAGACACTATTTCACAGTTTAGTGGTGCATGATGACGGTTTTCAGTAGAGCTGTGAAAGGTTAATAAAAACATTTTTAGCTTTATCTGTTCTCCTCTTTCATACACATTAAATCAAATGTTCAAAGTCTCAGTGGATTGCTTTATTAGAACTGGGGTCAACTGACCCAAGAGGCCAGCTTCCATTTCCATCCATTTAATGCATGGACACAGTTCAGTTTTATTTGCAGAATTCAAAGAGGAAAAAAAGGCACTGAGTGGCTTTGTAGAGGGGGAGAGATGTTAGTATATAACAAAGAAAAGAGAGTATTGTGATAATTCATCTGCTCAAATATTACCTCAGTGTTCACTTTCAACAGTAAGTGATAATGCAGCTCTTCCCTTTTTAGGCTGAAGAAATAGCTTTACCTGCTTCATGCTCCTGTAAGAGATTGTTCTTCCATTTTGTAATGTGACAAAAATAGTCACTACAGTGAACTCCCAGAAATACTCTCACTCTGTTCCTTTGTCACAAACAGAATCATGGTATCCAAATACATCTGGCAACCAATTTGATAGCCTTAAAACACACCCAGAACTGTGTCCACTATATACGTTACTGGAACAAACCTTTCAGATTTGCTGCCCAGATTTGTGTTATAAACAATATCTAGAAGCCAGAAAAAAATCCTTTTAAATCACTGAAGCTTGAACATGATGAATTTAAGGTGGAAAAAAAAAAAACCAACAACAAACAAAACCAGCAAAAAGCAGAGGAAATATATAATTTGATTTTTTTTTCTACAGAAAAAGCAGGTTTTCATTATCTTGGGTATTTTTTGCCCCTGGGTTTGTCATTTATAGTCAAATACACAGTGTTTATCCAATACAAAGAAAGCCATGATATTATAAGCATATTAAATATTCAGGCTATGACATAAATCAGAAAAGCCAAGAAATTCAATGGAGAGGGCTATTACTCTGAATTTTCTGAAAACAAAGGACTGGGAAAGCTCCCATTGACTTAAAAGGGAGCACAAACAATAGTCTTTTTAATTAAAGTAAGCCTGAATACTGAATTCTTCAAATTTTTCCAGTTTTGTCTGAAAATGCTTTTACTGTAACCACTTGTCATTTAGAGGAGCAAAACCACATAGCATTTCAAAATTTACTTTGAGGGTGCTTTGGTCCTTGCAGGTATTTTGTAGTTACAGCTGCAAACCTGGCAACAACAGCATAATCCTGCACTCCCTCATTCATAGCTCCATCTTCTCGAAAGAGGGGCTGAGGATGCAGTCAGGAAATCTGCTGTCACAAACAACAGTAAAATTTCAATTCTATGACTCAGCCTTCATGCCCTTTCTTGGAAAGATACCTATCGCTGTTATTCCTCATCTCTCTGAAGAAGAATGAATATGTCCATAGTTCTAGAAGCCAGAAAAACTTCAAGTAGATGATGGATGAGAACGGGCAGCAGGCATGAAATAGTTAAATGAAGTGGGTATGCCAAAGTAAGGATAATACTACTGAAAAGCTGAGAACTAAGAAGGTTACCTCTGAATCTACATATCTCCTATGTGACCCTAGCCTGCACATAAGCATATAGAGCTGAGAACGTCTTAAAAAGGAAAAAAGTAATTGAGCTGTTACTACAGAAATGTGCAGCTGCTTCTGCTGCTAAAATAAGGGAAATTTTGCCTGCACAGATGCAACCTCGAGCCAATTTTATGTCCAAATTTTCAGCTCTTCTGAAAGAGGATGTCTATATTTTATTAACAGAGGGACTGACAGCCCTCTTCCCCAGCACAAGCATAATGAAGGGCTGTTGCTATAATCAAGAAATCACTTGTTGCAGCAGCAGCTTTCAATCTTGATATCAGCCTAAAACAGTATTAACCTGTCGATCATTTAGCAGCAATTTTTTAGGAAGCAGAAGTTATCTAAGGAGTAATTTGGGAGGTTCTGGATTGAAATCCCTGTGGCCATTTCAGCCTATTTGTTCTATTTTCATCAGCACTGTCAGTGAGGAAAAAGCAGTGTGCTGTAAGCTTTCATGCCCGTTACTGAATGAGAAAACCTGTCCTGGGCTTTCTGTAGCCCTCACTGCTGCAGTGACTGGTCATGCTTAAAATTCAATTGGTATTTGACTCAGAAAGCAAATGCCTTGCATCTACTGGCATGACATTTAGCAGTCTACAGCTTAAATTGGTATGTTCATCAGGATCTAAAAGTCTGTACTAATGCAATGCAGTTTTTCTTTTATCATGCATTAGCAATGATACTTGAGGATGGCATGTGAAGATAATAAAAATGTTTCTCAGAGAAAGGTTCCAGTCAGCTTGTTTAGATTCTATGCTCAAGTAAATGTGATAACAGTGGCACATGACTAAACAATAACAACAATAAACATTTTACTTAAACTGTCATTTGAGGGGTTAGCAATCATGGTAGTATCCATACTGGAAGGTAACATTACACGTCATGCATTCTGACAGATATTCTTTTCTTTTTTTAATTTCTTTTTTATGTTCTCACTACACCATTGTAATGTCAACAGCTCGCCCCGTTGGTAAGTAACCATCCTTCTATCCATTTTAGCATGGCTTTATGCAATGCTTCATCTTTCATTTGCAACAGCATTTAACTGGCTGGAATCAGCAGCCAGTGCTTAATAGTTTTAACTGTCTAACACCAGGCAAGTGATTTTGACTGACAAAGTGCTATTTCTGAACTTTGTATTTTCTGCTCTGTCACGTATAAATGCATTTGCCAAATCACCAACAAATGCCAATTAGCAAAACAGGGTGGGTGTGGAGATAGTGAGCAAAAATCATTCATTCAGATATTTTTAACAACTTAAGGGCCTGGTATAAAAGCCATTGAAATCAACAGAAAGGATTGCATTGACTTCGGTGAGCTTCTACCAGGCCCTGAACAATCAACTCATCATGCTTTTATTGCATATCAGTAAAAGCACAGGCTTTGCATGCCCAGTCTTGTATCTTTCAAAGAATTTTGAAATTAAGTAGTCTTGAAATTGAAGAGGGAATGGAGTAGATTTCCGTGCTTATTAAGAAAGTTCATAATTGATTTTTGTCTGTGGGTCATGGTGAAATGCATTTTGGAATGCACTGTATAGGATGCAGACTCTTTTGAATAACAAGTCCAGAGGAAGACAACTCTGGATTTTTAATTCCCACACCAAAAATTTTATTTTTTCCTATGCCTTTGAAATTTCTTCTGAAAATTTATAAAAATCTAACTGAGGATAATGGAAAATTTGCAACTGTCAGTAGCTGAAATTCACTTTTGTTGTTCAGAAATTTCCATAACTTATTATTTAATCTTCTTTCACGGATGTTTACTCTGTGCCTCTATGGATTTTCTAGATAATTTAACCAGTTGCACTGCTCCTCTGATTTTGTACGTAGTGTTTAGATGTATCTTTTAGAATAATAATATGGTTGCTTTGATATTTTTGGATTAGTGTGAACAGTCAGTACTGGTGTTTATGGACATCACTGAGGGGTTCGGACTTTATTTAGTCAAAGCTTTTCTTAGATACAAGTGTGACTGAAGTTTGTGAGTTTGAACTTGTCTCACCTCTTTACTGTTATGAGTTTGGAGGAAGAAAGGTTGGAATAATTGAAAGATAAAACCGAGGTTAGGCCTCTGTTTCCTAAATTAAGGTGATCCCATGCTTATTAGCTTGCTTGAACTAGCATACGGAGAGCCAACCCAAGTACCTCTGTGGTCATGGCATGGCTTGTGCACACCTGGAGAATTCCCTCTGCAGAATGGAAAGTCACTGTTCTCCATTTGGGATTCTGATAGCAAACTTTAAACCCCAAACACTACTTTATTATTTTGGCATTACACTAGTTGTCAATAAACTAATTCCCAGGAGTTACAATTGTAAAACCGGAGTAAACTTATAATTTTCCTCTGCTTAGAACATATCATATAAATTTATGCTTCCAATGTTAGAGAGAGTAGGGTTTATGGCCACTGCTTCATTCACTAAGAAAATGCTGCAAGATTAAATTATTTTACTTTTAGATATTTTTCTCACTTTACTCACTCTTAAAAGAAAGACAAGAAAAAAATCACAGAGTAGAGACTGTTTCAGTCACTGTGAAAGCCACATAAAATATAGGGCTGAAGATTCACAAGAAAATGATAGGTTTCAGCAATGTTGATGGTGTTTCAGAACACTGATTCTTTTTAAAGACTTTTCAGGCCCTTGAGTCATTCATGATTCCATCTCCAAAGCTTATACAGAAGCTCTTGGTCTCAATTTACTTTATATCCAGGTATATGATCTCCTTGTGTGACCATACTGTGGTCACTTTGGCATATTCCCTGCCTATGCTATTTTATTCTGTTGCAAATGAACATCTGGTACAAAGAAATTTCTTCCTTTACGTGATTTATTTAGGAAACATAAATTAGAATGGTTGATCTTAAAATAATTACTATATGGACACATAGTCTGTATCAAATTAATTCATTTAGTGATTCTTTATGAATTATGAAAAGACTGATAGGTGAGTAAGTCCAATCCCAAAGATATTTGACACATAGAACTCCCATACAAGTGTGTGTGTAGTGATTGCTGTGTATAAGCAGATTAGTTTCTTAATCACTTTTATCCAATCCTGTACCTGTAGAAAAAGCAATGCTGTCCTTATGATAGTGTATACCTTTATTGGTTTCTCCTTAAGGACCTGAAATGAAACTGATTTCTGCAGTTCATATCTCTGTTTAATTCAAGACTAGGCAAAGCAGGCCTAGTCTTATTCCTTTTTTTTAAAGCTTAAAACCCGGTAAGGCAAAACAGAGTAACTTCCCAATCCACTATCAGTTCCTCACCAAGAACCCCAAGTGATCTGTTAAAATTTGACAAGAATGGTGAGTCAAATCTTGTGCTTTTTTTGTTCAGGAAGTTAACTGGAATGCAGAGAACAAGTATCTCTCCTTACAGAAAGGAAGCTAAAGCAAACACTGCTTAATATTATTAAGCTCCCAGCTCTCTAGGAGGGTAACATTTTAACAGAAGTATATTTATGTATTTATATATATGTTAAACTGCAGGACAGCAGTTTAAAAGTTTATATTCCTTTTGTGACACTTGAGAATTATCTAGGTACCTCTACCTTTCATCACTACCTCCAATTCAAAGCAGACATGCTTTGTCTTTATTGTGTTTTAAACAAGACCAAGCCATTTTCTTTCAGTTGTTTGTCACTGGAGAATAGAGAAATGCATCTTTGATGTTCCAGGGTTGCAGTTCTTGAAGTAATTTTCATCTTCTGTTCAGTTTTTGCCTGTTTCAAATATTTATATTCTATTAGTTGTGAAATTTTTATTTAAATTTCAACTTGAGTGGAAAATTCAGGAGTAGGATTACCAATGACAATGTTTGGTTCAAGCAGTTATTAACATATGCTACATAGACAAAATGAGGTATGATTCTGCCTGAGGTGCATGGCATCTGGTGATTCTAACAGCTCTGTGCCAGATTACTCATCATGTTTGGATTTGCTGCTAGGAATAAATGTGTTGCCTGATTCTAAACTAGATGTTCTCTTATTTATAACTTTTTGAAAAGATTTCTGACAGGGTTTACAACAGAGGGGTTTAAGAAACAAGATATTTATCCCTATATAGGCCATTTTGATTGTTATTTCACTCATTAGATAGATTTTCTAGATGTCAGTATTTTCTCACTTTCTGCTATGTTTCTTATGGCAGTTGGGCAGCAGAATAACTGCTGAAAGAAGCACAAATGTTGGGAGGAGCCCAAAAGTTTCATGTAGTCCTACTGAAAGTAATATCCTCGTTTGAAAAGCAGTTGCAACACTGCTTTGAGACAGAGGACCTAAGGTTCAAACAGAAGATCTCTGTAGATCTGTCTGTTTCAGTTACCATTCTACTAATCTTGCAGTGTCATTCAGATGACAGAGTACTCAGTTTTCAAATTAATTTCAACCACATCCAAGTGGAAATACAGTTCTTTGCATTTCAGTTGTCTTGCAGGAAGTCAAGTTTACTTAATTTATTGTTATATGCTATGACTCATCTTCCCAGAAAGAAGTGACATGCAGCAAATAGCTAGATACTTTTGCCACCTGAATAGAAAGTAAGTATTTGGAGTTAAGTAAGGAAGTGAAGGGACACCAACCAAGTTACAAAAACTTCATTTCCCTACCATGTTAAAGAAGAGAGAAAAAGATAAGACATCTACTGTGAATTTACCAAATTTCATATTAATTAAATACAGTTTACTCACATTTAAGTGCAGTGTGACTCTGATGCATTTCATTCTGCTCTGGGAAGTTTTCATGACATAAATCAGCCTGGCATGACTTAATGGTCTATTAAGAGTGGTGCAGCATGAAACATAGAATAGAAAGGGCTGTAATTTAAACAAAGTTGTATTAGGTGTTGTGACTAGAAATTATAGTGTTCAGAGGGTTCAGACTGGTAAATGAAAAAGATCTCTATTCTTCTCCATTCTGACTCTTGCAGGGGAAGTCTATATATGATGAATGCTTTTATTTTTAGCATTTAAGTTCTGGTCCACAAAACTCAGCTTCATTTCCAGCTACTCCAAATCTTCTTGGGTGTGCCAGGCAGTGGTCAGAACAGAAACTCCAAACTTTTCCCTTTTTTTTTCTAAAAGGAGAAATTGCTTACATACAAATCAATACACTTATCCAATTACTTTTCCCTTTACCTTCTTTGCTCAGTTGTTGCTAGCCATATTACAGTTTGGATGTGATCTCAGTATTATTCAACAGCAAAACTACTGTGTACCCCATTCCTTGAATGCTAGCATTGTTAGTCAACCTAAGTACTCTTGTTTTCTTCCTCACTCCTTTTCCTCTTTTCACTTAACAGTAGCTGTAACTGAGCAGAGTATCTCCTCTCAGCCTGTTTTAATCTCAAGTGTAAACAAACCAGGAACTTGTCATCCTTCTCACTGTAGATGTAACCTGTTAGCCTATCTAGGCTCTTTACTGTTCTCATCATCTCCTTGCCTCTTCTCTTCAGCATGTGAATTCATGGTTTTTTATACCATGATAACCAGATTACACTTACTATTTTGATGAAATCTTACTGTATTACCAAGGGGTAGGCTTTTTGGTTTTTAAACCCATTACCAGCAAACCCTCCTGCTGTATCTCCCATGACAAAAAGAGTCATGACAGATTACATGTCTTTTTGTTGGCATAATTTGTTTCATTGGGTAAACTCACAGAAGTTATAGTAGCACAAGCCATCCCCTAATGATACAGTCTACATTAAGAAGTTGGCTAAAGTGTTAAGATTTTAGGAAAGTCCAGTATCTACCAGACCTTCTAGACAAATGTAACTGATGACACACAATGGTGGAAGATGATTATTTTCTTTCAGGAATTCCAGCACTGTCTTCAACTGTCATCTAAGCCAGTATCTTGAACCAGGAAAGCAATCTTATAAGTAGTCCTGCTCCATAGATGTCAAGGGTTACCTTCCATTTCAAAATTCATAGCTGGAGCTCTGAGGGTTTCTGCTATCCTCTGTGTAAAAGTCTGACGCAAGTCTTGATCTGTATTTGGTAAGATTGGAACTGAGTTTGATCTCTTAAAATATTAACACACACTGAAGACCATCTGAAGTGGCCACATGAATATTGTCACTGTGGTAAAGGTTTGAGAGCAACATTGAGATACCCAGTTGCAAGTCTTCGAGAGCATTGCAAAATAAGATTGTGATCTTCTGGGGTTCCAGAACTCTGAAGACAAGTTAGAGAAAGTGCCATTATCCTATCACCCTAACTGACTCTCTTCTAGGCAGAGATACTGAGTATTGTATCAATTGTTCAAAGGATCATTGTGAAATTCATTTATTGCTGCAAATGTGCAATGCTGAAAAAGATCGTACATGGAAATATTGGGTTAGTCTGTGGTCTCTTCCCTGCTGGAAGCAGAAGTGAGTCTCACAGAATCTTGGTGTTTTACCAGTCAGTGTGTCTCTACTTGTTCCTCAAAGGGCTTCCCCCTATCAGTGAGCATTATTTGAGTTTTGCTTAGAACATTTACAAGTTAGCATCTTTCCCCTTGCTCCCTTTGAACCACTAACAGAAATATGTTTATGGATAATAAACAATTCCACTCATCTTTATAACTTTAGCTTACACGAGTCATCTTTATGATGAATTTTATTTTCAGTTTATTTCACTATCAACTGAAATAAATTGCAATAAAGACTTGTCAAATTTGTAACTTAAGCCCTTTAAAATTCATTACTGTCACTCTTTTCCTGTGATAAATTATTTTTTCAATGGGTCTGATACAAGACCACATAAGCCAATATGAGAATTTCTATAAACTTGAGTGAGCTTTGCATAAAGCCTCATATGCCATGGCATATGAAAATATTTTATCTAAGTGCATGTAATTAAAAGATTACTAAAGTTTTCATCATCTGAAAATTGTTTGGTTTATGTAAAGTGAGTTTGGTCTCATAGTGGCTAGCTTAAGTAATTGGGGATATGTAGGGAAAAAAACCCCAACAACAACAAAAATCCCACTGGTATTAGTTGCTGTGGTTACAATTTCATTTCTGCTTGCAGTAGCAAAACTAGACTAAATCTTACTACAATATCTACTTTTAGTTAAAATTACAGCAATATAATTTATGAACCCCAGCACACCTGGGCTAGGGGTGGGGGAGTGATGCTGTTAGCAAGTCACAATGATAAAATTCCCTTAGGATCATTGAATTCAGTATGAACCACAAACTACAATTTCAGCTTGGGAAACTGTGTCACTGGAAGAGAATGTTGCTAGTGCTTGATATGGGATCAGTGTACTTTTTGCTATAAATTCACATTTTTCTATGGTAAATTTCCCTTCCCCTTCTGAGTCTTCTGCCACATTTCTTATCAGGTGGCCAGAGTTCACCTAGGAGGGATGGGCTGTCTGCCTCAGTCAAGCTTCTCTACATCAGCAGCTTTATCAGCTCCTGGTGAAACAGCATAACCTTTAGTATTCAGTAACGCTACTGGGAAAGAAATGCAGGTAATCCATCCCATCAGATTAGAGATTCTGCTAACTATTAAGATTGGAAAAGAGTTGAGAAATCTCTTTGGAATAATTTGCAGTATTTGTTTCTTTTTTTTTCTTTTTCTAAAGCTCTTTAACATTTGAGCAGAGGCTGCCCTCATATACACTTATTAATAGAATAAAAGATCCATTCAGCCATGCATTAAATGACATCTAGAAAGTGCAACAGAATGCACTCTTCCCATTTTGAACAACATAACTAATGCTCACTACTGCTCATGCTTTTCTATCTCCTTTTTAATACTTGTAGAATTCTGTTCTGTGCTGTGAAAACAGTTCTGAACATGATGTGATTAACCTTAGGGTCCCCCATCCCCTCATCTCAAAGCCCCCTTGTACATGGCCTATGCTTTCTATTCATGTTCAACCATCTGATTTCCATATCATCCCGCTCAGCCTCACAAGCAGCTATTAGCATAACAGAGCTTTAGTGTGACATTGATTGAAGCCAGCACTTGCTGAATGCAATATCAAAGCATAATTTGCCAGAAATCAAATCTAATTTACTGTGTACTATTCAAATTTTTCAAAAACAAAGAAAAGAGTTTTCAATAGAAATATACTAGGTCTGTAGTCTTAATTGTGCTTTTTTCATATTTTTGGCTAGTCCCCTGGAATCCAAGCAATATATTTCCTTTTAGAGCCATTGTCTTTGACTTTCAAATGTCAATTAAGTAAGTTTTTCCACTCTGTTTATTTCAATCCAGTTAATGTTACATCTGAAAACAGTAAAGGGTAATAGTCTGATAGGCAAAACACTCGGTTTGCTGCTTCAAAACAGGTTTTTTAACAGATTCTTCTAATGTCCTTAATGTTTAGCTTGAATTAAGTATTAATGTACCACATAACTTTAGCACCTGAAACATATCAAGCCTGCCATTATTTCTCTAACTGTACCTTTTCAGAATATTTTTTAAATTCACCTATTTGAGAGAAGCAATAATGTTTTGAATTCGGTTCTGTCCAATTTTCCACTGATGCTGGGCTTTGAGCAAGTCATGATCTCACTAAACCTTTCTGAAAAATGGGAATAATAATATTTATCTTTATAAAGGGTATCTATATATGAAGATAATAAGCTCTTTTTTTCAGGAAAGTTGAAGAGCCCAAGTGCTTATTCTGTCATGAAGCTTTGCTGTCTCTGAGCAAGGTCGTGTTGCATTCTCTGGGGATAATGGCAGTCTAAGTGCTTTTGTAGTTATATCTGACCACAAATTACTCCTGCAATTATTAACTGTTACTTCTAATTTTCATTTTGCATTATTCAACTAGGAATTGATAGATAAAACTGATATGGTGAAAACATTGTTTAAATGCTGTAAACAATGTCATTTTTATCAGAGGCTGTCTATAAACAGAGCTACAGCTGAATATGACAACAAACTTGACCAAAATAGGAGTTTCCTTCATTATAGGACCCAATCTTGGACTAAATTAAAAAAACACAAGGTGTTATTTTTCCAGAATGATGTTTTTCATGTCCTTTACAATTATAGTATTAAGTAGTTTGGCTGAAGGAGTTGGTTTTATGCTCTAATTAATGTAGTAACCAATAACAGTCAGGTCCTTGTGCAATCAAGATTATAATTAAATAAAATCTCTCTCATCATTTATTTATTTTTATAATGAATTTTTAGAAAATATGGCTGCAGAAAAAAAGCTAGAAAAGGTATCTTTGCATAACAGCATTGCTTACTGGAATTTTTAGGAAGTCTAAACTTGTAGCTATGAGACCATGGATTGTCTGTTTGCCTAGTATGGCAAATGTTGGAGAGGACTTAGTGTGTGACAAGGAGACAACAGAGCAACAGGGTCAATCAACTTCATTTAGATAATCTGGAATGAGCTACAGCCTTAATTCCTGCTCCTTTTCTGTGACTCTTTTTGCAAAAAAGGTAACCTTTATCTGCTCTTAGGACAGTAAGAAGTGTTCAAAATTAGGGGTAGGTCAAAACCCAGAAACTAGGTAGAAAGTAGGATGTTTCTCCCTCACTGTTCTTTGGCTCCCACATTACCTTAAATTATTCCTTGGAAAGTCTGATCCAGCAGCAAGTTCAGTTCTATTACATCTGCTCAGAGCTTTGAATTATTGACTTACAATACAGCCTTATATGTGTGAGATGTTTGAGATGAACTTACCTACCTTACATTTATTTGGTTACCTGATTTGAAAGATAGGCTCATGGAAGTGTCATGCCCTTCTTCCTTCTGTTGATTTGTCTTAGAACACTGTCTGCCTAACATACCCCCAGTGCACCAAGCATACCTATGAAGTGATCTTAAGGATCAGTCATGCTTAGGTATGATCTTTGGGATGGTCTCCTGACACCATGTTTTTACCATTACAGTGTTGAGGCTACCCATAACATAGCATAGACATAAGACTCATGCATAGTTCCTGTCAAATGCAGATATAACACCTGAAATGGTTAGAGCTTTTCTGCTCTCTGCTCTGCCTGAGATTGCTATTGATTCTATATTAATATCCTAGGCAATGAACTTCTATGGCTGAGCAGCAAACACTGAAAAAATTCAGTGACATTTATATTAAGGGTGTGTCAGAACTGAAAAATACCTTAGTGTAAGATAGGCCTATAGGAAGGGAGGTTTCTAATTCACAACTTAAAGGTCTTTCTCTCTTTCCCTCCTCGTATGACTGAATGAACACACACATCCACTGATTACCACATTACTGTTTTCTGACACTCTAGGGATTGCATGGAGATATTCTAGGTAAAATGAGGTCAGACAAAAACAAGTAACTTGCTGCAATCCAGCACTTTAGGAATAGTACAACATGACTTTGGATCCTGAAGTATGTGTAGCAACCTCAATGATCTTACAGAAACCTTAAAACATATGGATATAAACAGGCAGCAGCAGGGCACCTAGCCCTTTCTCCCTGCCATTTCATAAGACTAACACCTGCTGAGGCTTGGGAAGGAGGTGGACACTTCTCTTTCCAGAGGGGCCAAAATCAGTGTTTGGGAGTGTGAGGCAGAAGAAACGCTCCTCGTGTTATCCTTACCCTCTGACTTCAAAACTGATGATGATTCATGTTTATTAAGTGCTCTACAGTTCTTGTTTTGAAAGTGCATTATACTAGCACTGTTCAGCTGGTGATTTTTAGACTCCTATTGATCTGTAAAGCCTTGGGAAGTACCTCATAAGAGAACTGCATAGTGTATTTAAACAAAAATCAGATCTGTATGCATTTGTATGTAGTTTATATGTAGATCTGCATCTGTGCTGTCAGCAGGTGTAATCAGAAGATGGGTCTTTATTTCACTTTGTTCCTAATTAACAAGTTTGTAATTATAATGATGAAAATACGGTTTTCTAAAACACTTGAATTCTGTTTACCTAAAAGCTTAGTGTTTCTAAACCATCTCTCTCCAGAACCACCAAACCAATAGTGAAATAAAAGAAAATTAATATGTTGGGGTGGGTTGTTTTGTTTTTGGTTTTTTTACAATTTTTTCCCTCTCTTCAGGCCACCCCAGAAATTAGCTAGTCTTTTGATAATGCTTGGAGATACTACTTACATTTTTAAGATATACAAAATAGTACAAATCCAGTTCCAGTGAATGCCAGTGTTGAACCAAGACTGGAAGTTTTGTGTGTCATGTAGAAAAATCATTTGCTTTATCGCATTATGCTCAACATAGTCACTGATGTCAATTTTTTTCTCTCAAATCCTCCAACACTCTTTCTTCCTCACTTTCTTTCTGCACATGAACAGTTTTTTTTCTCTCCCTTCTTGTTCCCACTGAGCACTGACTCTCTATTCTCTATCAGTACCCTGAGACAAGTCAAACTACACTTCCCTTTTAGAAATTTTTCACTTCTGACTGTTCTTGCTAGTCCCCTATGTCTGACCACTGTTAACACTGTCTGCTTGAAAACATAGCCGGTCCTGGTTCTTCTTTCTTAACTCCACTTTCTTCTTTTTTTCTTTTTCTTATCTCTTCCTGATCTCCTGGAATACGTATTCCTTCTTACTCAACACTCACTACTTAACTGCCCACTGACTCTTCAGCTCTTCCTTCTTTCTTGTCTTTACATGAGCAGAAATCTGAATCTCCCTAGTCTGTTTTGTTTTAGCAACCGTTCATTTCACAGCAAGTTCTCCTTCCTCCTCCATTCTTGACCCTATTACTCTAAGAGAAGTGAGGGAGCTCTTGAACTCCTGTCCTTCTGCTGTCATCCCAACCTTCCTCTCCTTTCTCAATCATTTTTAAAAGTCTAGAGGGGCAGACAGAAAAGGCAGTCTGTATATCCTAATTCATAACTTGCAATACACTATAGCTGCAGCACAGCAAGATCTGTGAGGTGCAGAGGGTATGAGAGTGCTGGTATCTTCCCAGACAAAAGGTAGAATACATTCTGAGCTGGCATTATAAACACCTGACTGCTGCTGCTTAGCATTTATTGTCATCAGAATTTACTCTAGCATGTATGATTGTAATGTTTTTTGTTTGTTTGTTTGTTTTTACAAATGGGGATATCTCATACTGATATTGCTACTCTCTCTTCTTGTTGCTACTGTTGTTGTTGTTTATGTATTAGTTATGTCTGTACTAATTAACGTTTCTGGTGTTATGTCCTCTGGCATAAAAACCCTTCCATAATGTTGTCTTTTTCCTTCTGTATTCCTCTTTTCCCCCTTGTAAAATACCCTACATTTACACCATGTTTTTTTCTTACGTTGTAGCTCCACCACAGTTTGTGGTGAGACCACGAGACCAGATTGTAGCCCAGGGCCGCACAGTGACTTTTCCTTGTGAAACTAAAGGAAATCCCCAGCCAGCTGTTTTCTGGCAAAAAGAAGGAAGTCAGGTAAGTTATAAGCACCCTATAAGTCTTTCCAGCCTTTCTCAATAGTTATATTGATACATTATAAAGAAAATTATTTATATTATATTCCACAGATTCTTTTAATCTTTTACAGGAAATTGTCTTTTAAACTGTCACTAGTGTCTACCAACATTTTTGATGGCTGTTTTTTAAAATATTAATATTGTAAAGAACTCAAAGGCAATTTAAGTTGGTGAAACTTGTGCTAGGTGCTGTATGAACTTATAGAAAGCAACAGTATATATCTTAAAGACCTTTTATTCTCAAAACCCCAATAAACAGGTGGATGAGACAAGCATAGATAAAAAAAAGGCATGACTCAATTTTTAACTAATCAGAGCCAGTAATTACAGTTCACCACCTGTCTAGACATGATGAAGTAGATATATATCTACCAAACTGATTTGCATTGGCATATTCTCTTAGTGCTTACAGATAGAGGTCTTGAACAGGTAGGTGCTTTCTTCAGTAAATTGTCTCAGGAAATTTCTGAATCTGATTTTAGAAATATTTCCCTGATCTTTACTGTCATTTTTTGAAAGTAGAGTTTCTCATTTAGCAATCAATGTTGCTATCAGTTATTAATAACTTAAATAGTTTAGTATTTGAATGTCATGCCATAACATATTTCACTGCTTTTGCTGTAGCAGCACAATGTTACAGCAGAAATCAGACCATTTCACTTTCAGTGTGCAGTTCATGTCAGTATTTTAACTTTGAACACTGTAACCTATATGCTGTATTCTCTTTTGCACCCAAGAAAAGATTAAACAGGGCAAATATATGCCCAAGGACAGTGCCTTCTGCAGCTCCCTGATGAAGCCTGTCTACCTCTGTCTATGTACCTGTACTATGTACCCTTCTCCATTGGCTAAATTAGTCTTTTAAGAGCCCTGTGCTACTTCCTCCCATGTGGTGATATGTGAGTTAACTCAAGTATCCATCCGCACTGCTATGCAGTGCAGATACGCCTTTTGTCTAATTGTGTGTACCAGCTCATTTGAAAAATGAGATCAGAACTGAACTGAACATCTCTCACTCTGCCTCTTCTGCTTCACTTTCTCGTGAGGTCAGATAGCTGGTCCAGATTGACAGGACCAAGTCTTGATAGCATTTGGTACTCTGTTTCATTTGCGGCTTGCAAAGATACAACACTTACTTTATGAGTGTAAGACTGTATGAGTGTAAGCTTTGTCTTCAGTGTGTTTCTTTCAGTGTATTATTTGGAGAGCTGTAGATCTAGCCTCCATAGATCACATCCTAGAAAAACACAGTATTGAGTCTCACCAAGGTGAAAATTGTTCCAAGGGAATACGTTATTGAAATTAAAGTAGAAAGTACTGATGTGCTAGCAAACATTTCAAAAGCCTTCCAGAGCATTTTAATAACATGGTAATGTTTATGTAAAGTGAGCTTATAGTGTCACACTTGAATCTAATAAAGTGGACATCCATCATGCTGTAATAAAGAGAAGAGCTTCTAATTAAAGTAGGACATCATTTGCAGGATTAAAGTCATTTAGCATAATTGAAAAGTGTTAATACTCTTATTTTATCCTCTTCCATTGGTAGCACTTCAAGGGTAAAAACATTTTAAGGTGAAAATACATCTTGTGTCTTTAATTGAATGTTATTAGCTACTGATTGTACCATGTTGAAGCTGTTTAATTGCAAACCTGGAAAATTAATTACCGTATTGAGAACCAGATCCCTGAGGACTAGAATGGTCTTTTTTGGCAAATAAATGCAACATAAAAATTGATACCTACAAAGTTTATAATCAAACCTTGAAACATAGCTCAATGTGATTCACTACACCTTCCTGTAAATCCTAATTAAGCATTAGTGAAGTAACACAAGTAAGTGTTACTGTCTCAATGTACAACTTCCCTGATTATGCAAGGAGAAACCATAGAATAATTGGTTTTCTGCATACTGTATATCATCATACAAATCTGGAACATGATATGTTGGCTAAATTACACAACTTTTCACCTTTGCTTGCTAGCTATAAGTTGTTGCTTGGCTTTACAACACTTGCTCCAGCTTTCACTTGAGGAACTGTTTGCAGCACCACTTTTAGTGTTCAGACTAACGTTGTGTAGTTGTGTTAGCCCGTGCCAGTAACCGTAGGGCATTTTTCATTGTGAATCCATTTCTCAGTCCTGTGTTTCTGTGAAAACCAGCTGGAAAGGAGGGGAACTGTTCTCTCCTGAGTCATTTTTTGTGCCAGTTTGTGCATAAACAGCTGGTGCTTTGTACTTGGTAGCCCTTCCCCTGGAGTCTAACATCTGCCTGCCAGTGAAATGCACCAGGGCAGGGTGTAACCTTTAGAATCCTTAAATTAAATTCTTCCTTAAGACAAGTTCAGTGGTATTATATCAGAAATTACTCTTTTTCAATACCCGTGACACCTCTCTGCCCAGATCAGCAACCCAACAGCTAATTAAAACCAGTGAAATTGTAAAAACCTTTTTTAAGTTTTTGTACTGTAATTTAGGACAAGTTATAATTCATAGGCATCTAGCCTTTGAAGGAAGGAGTCATGAGACTGATGAAGTCATCCTGATAGGTGGAATATTCACTGGGATTTGGTACAAGAAGGATAGCTTTCCCCTTCTAATTGAGTGAAAAAGACATTTCTGGTTCTTTTTCCTCTTAAGAATTAGGAACTTGATCATTGCACCATTTTTTTACATTGTGTTTCTTTTTACACTTTGCATAATGAGTGATAAAAGGAGTCAAGCTTGGCCATATCAAAATTTGCTGATTTATCATAAAATGTAATGGAATTTTCATAATGCCCTCATTTGGCAGAGGTTATTGTGAAAGTTTCAAGGCAATTGTTTGAGACCCAGTTAGCCTTGTAGCCTAAAACTGTTTTAGAATTTTCACACTTTTTTTCTTATTGGATCTGACATGTTTACTGGGTGCATATTGATTTTTGAGGAAAAGTTTGCTGTGAAAATTTTTTTGAACATTGACACTGAAAAAGGGGTAAGGGAAAAGACTCACCCTAGGGTGACAATTTAATACAATTATAAGGAAATTTGGAGCGTTGGATCTTATATAAAGCTTCTCTCTCTCATTTTGTTGCCAAAACCTGAGAGATAAAGGTGCAAGTTTCACTTCAAAGCATAATTTTCGTAAACCATGAGTACTGCAGAACAAGATCTACATAAAATTCATTTAATCCCCTGCTCTATACTTTTAAATTTTCTTTTTAGCCCATATAGACAATATTAAAAGTTAGTAGGGAGTCAACATTAGAAAGCATAGCACAGTTATACAGAGCTGCAGTAATGACTGAAAGCTTATCACAGCATGGCCACTGTGTTTTGAGATATTCCTGTACAAAGAACTTTATTTTTCATAGAGGCTTGTTGAGTTGACGTAAAAGCCAGACCCCATTTTCCTGGAATTACTGTTGTTTAAGCTGTTCCCCTTTCTGTTTTGTTGCGTAATGCTGCTGCTGACCTTTCTGTTCATATTGCTTCCCTTTTCCTGTTCTTTTTTATTCGCATGAAGAGCTGTGCCACATGGTATAACTTCTTCCTTGAAAACACAGACCTGATCATGAAAACTTTTTCAGTCTTCTTCTGTATTATTGATTCATTTAATCTTTCATCATATGCAATGATGACTACATTCCAGTTATTCTTATTGACATCTCTCTTTTCTCCAATCCAGCCCAAAGGCAAAAGCTAATCTCCCTCTTCTGTGCTAACTGATGTCTTATCTTACAAGAAATTATTTTTTCTCTCTGATGATTTCAACATCAGATTTATACCCTTTCTCTCCACCCTCCAGGCTCCATACTACTTCTCCCCTTTGGTATTTCTCAGTTTTAATTTCCTTTTACTTCTCCTGCCAGCTTCTCCTACTTTAAGATCTGTTTGTATCTTCCTCCCAGCTTTTCTTCTGTGCCATGCTGTTACTTTCTCCTTTGCCCAGAACATATTCACAGCCGTACAATAGTGTTTTGCTCCCTCAAGTCTCCTGGATTCAATTCTTTCTGGTAGTTTTCTAATGTTTACTGTAGTATTGTGTCCTTCTGACTTGACGGCCAACTAAATACGTTATTATAATTACATTCAGGATAAAGATGAATTTGTCACAAATACAAATCACTCGAGTGTCGTTGTTGGAAAATTTCTTCTTGTCTATGCCCCCAGCCAGAACACACCACTGTGTGCTGTCAAAGGACCATTTCTAATTTAAACAGCAAGTTGCCCAAGGTAGGGAAAGCTAGCTCTGTGTGTTCATAAAGTCATAACCACACTTACTTTTTCTTCTAGTTTATATATATATATAAACTAGAATATTATATCTTATATATAAGAGTATATATATATATACTCTTAAGGGAAAATCATTGTCTCTCTAGCTGAGGGGAAAGTGGTGCTTTAGGTGTTTTGGACTGATGTGAGATAAATTGTCTTTGCAGAATCTACTCTTCCCAAACCAGCCTCTCCAACCCAACAGCAGATATTCAGTGTCACCAACCGGAGACCTCACTATTACCAACATTCAGCGGTCTGATGCAGGCTACTACATTTGTCAAGCACTGACGGTTGCTGGAAGTATTTTAGCAAAGGCTCAGCTGGAGGTTACTGATGGTAAGCTATAGAAATTCATATTGTTTTTTTCCAATCAGAACTATTTTAAAATCAGTGTAAATAAAGGCATACAAGATCACAGAATTCATACAAGTAAATGGACAAATTTCTACCGAAAGTGTGATGAAAAGGGGTCTCTGTCCAATTCTCTGTGGTGTCAAAAAGGCATTGAAGTCTAGTTTGCTTTTTGCTTGCTTTCTGGAGGTTCTCTAACAATGCAAACAAGGGACAAATCAGTTTAGAATTGGGTTAGTAAGAAAGGAAGCTGCTTGGTTCACTAGAGCTAAAATAAGATTGCAAAAAATGTTGTAAAGAATGAAAAGGTTTATGCTTAAAGCAATAAATTGGGATGTAGAAAAATGAGGCTTCTCCAGTATTATCTTAGGCAGCTAGTTTGGGGATGTGTTCTTAGCTCAATTATATCAACGCAGAGAACTTACTAGAGTACTATTGGTTTAGAAGATCTACAACATGTAGCCCTTTAGTTCCTTTGTAAATAAGGCACCTACCTCAGAGATGTGTTCTAAGAATTTCTCAGTATGGTTAGGTGTGAAAAGAGCCATGGAAATGCATAGGTAGATTAGAGTTTTCAGGAAAGAAAAATCACTACATGATCTGTCTCTAGGCTTTCCATTTCTAAATTTTGGGTTTGAAATGTATCCAGCCTTGAAATTACCTTACTCCATCTACAAACAAATCCTTTTCATGTGTCAGGAATCCTGTTGATATACCACTTCATCCCATTGAGGATAGAAGGCAGTTTGCATCCTTTAATGTTAGTGAAGGAAACAACAGAATTCCTCTTATGCTAGCAGACTGTGGCATTTCCCAGCATCATTATTCCTTATCTTAACTGACTCATTAAATATCTCCTGACAGACTTTGATGAATTTTTGCCATTAAAACTGTTGTTATATGCAGAGGTCTACTTTTACTGTTCCCTTAGAGACCTGCCTGTACCATGAAAGTTTGAATAGATGTCTAATTCTGAATAATCTGGCTTTTCACAAGAGCATATTCATCACAAGTGACAGGTAGAGAGGTTCGGGCTCATGTTATAGAGGTTTGAGCATTAATTTGATTCCTTTTCTTTGTTTTCCAAAAGCTGTCTATATTTTTATGACAAGGGGAGATAATTTCTGCCTTATCCATGCATCTTTACAAGCACATTGCTTTTTTGTAAAGTAGTTTCTGGAGACTAAAGGCTAACCTTCGCTCTGCAATCTCTTTTTTCTTCTCATGGTCTGTGACAAAATGATGCATTTTCATCCCATTCAAATTTAAATGTAGATTAAAAGGTCATTTAAAATTAATGGAAAGGCAGTATTTTTTAATATCTGTCCATAGTGCTGTGTGATTCAGTGTCATGACTATGACTGGAATAAATAGAACACACAAACATTGGCTAAGAGGACATTGTGCTGTTAATGGTTGCACCAGCTGATGCTATACAGATTTACTACAACAGGGGCTGAGTGGATCAAGTCAGGTTCAAGGATATTATTGATGAGAAATTCTTCCTTTTGACAGACAAGGTCTGTAGTCCATCTTTATTATTTCTTGTGTGGGGGAAAATAAATAATAAGTCCTAATTGACCTCTTTTGGAATTTTTGTTACTTTATTTAACAAGTGAATGGAAAGCACACAAAAGTGTCCCTGCTAAAATGCAAACTCACCTACAATTAATTCTGATTAAAGGCAGTGTGCATTCCACATTGCTAGAGAAAGCATTAGCTGGTGGCTCTGCTGCTCAAGGAATGCAAGGCTTGAGTGCTTCAAATGCTTTCCAGAACTCACTGTCAGCAGGATCTTTATGAAATACAAGGTTACTTTTAGAAATACCATTTCATCCTTTAGTCAAAGGGCAGGTAAGGTCAGAAGAAAAGTGCCAAAACAATATTGTGGAACTGAAACTATATAAATAAATGTGCCATTAGATTACAGATACTTTGTTAATTGCTTTTAGTTAGGAAGTTATCCATAAATGTCTAAATAATCTGTTTGGGTTGATGCTGAGCAGAAGGTATGGAAGCTAATGATTTCTATCAGTAAGGAAAGCTAATTTAATGGTTTTAAAAGTTAATAAAAGATAAGCATTGTGCATGCTAGCTATATACTTAAGCTTTAGTGTTCTAGTTTTTGGCTGGTGACTTCAGTTTTACTTCATAGCCCAGAATTTTTCTGTTTGGTTAATGATTTAATAATAGTGGCGAGCCATCTTTTTCATTTTGAACATATTTTTGTTTGATCCAGAGTAATTTGGATCCAATTGAAGTTCCAATACAGAATGAAAACATATGTCATATGCAGAAAAACAAGTGCTTAATTATACCATATATAGCAGTGTTTCAGTTGTTACATTTTTGCACTTACAAGTCTTTACTGGAAATATTTTTAACTCAAGTGTTCACATGAGAAGAGATTACTAGCTCTGATGAAATGTGCTGAGTTGAGTGATAATTTTGCTGATTATGGACTGTGCTAAGAGCCTTCAGTGTATTTGAAATTCAAATCTTGTATTTTCTTGAAAGGCTATCATATAATCTACTGTCTAACACATCTGGAAAAGCAAATTCATTTTAAAAATTGAGACGATCTTAGCAATCCTTTCAAACACAAGAAGTAAATATGCAGCTCACAATCTTAAAATGACAAATAATGCAAATAAATCAAATGCTTCCATATAACTATGTCTGTGCTCAAGATAAAAAAAAATAGTTTACCGTTAATAATTTGTTCGATAAATTCATCCATCATGCACAGAATATTTTGGAGAAGATCTCAATTTCTCCTTATCTAGTAATTAATATTTATTAATACAAACTTTGACCATTGCATGCTTAACTGTAGGATCAGCCTGCTTTGCTGTAGTTTACCCAGTAGTTGCTGTTTGGAGGTGCAAGCTTACCATGGGTTTATCTGGCAAGATAAGAATGAAGTGATTTAGGATACTAAATTAATTAAAAAGATTTTGTTTCTGGGATTTTGAATGAAAGCAAAAGTCTGGATCTATAAGGATAATTCAGAGCAGATTAAAAAAAAAAAGAAAAAAGAGGAGGAGTTGATAGCATACCTCAACAGCTCTCTCTCCACTGATCTGGAATGGACACTGAAGGCATTTTTCCAAACTCCTCTGCATTATTTTTTACTGTAGGTCTATTGAATGTTCTGGTTTATTTCTCTCTCAAATCCTCTTGGAAGAATTTAATATAAATTCCTCCTTTGCAAGTCTGGCCATCATGATTCCTGTCCCTCATCAAATGTATATTGCATGTTTTATAGCAAGTGTGACAATTTCAAACAGTAGTGATTGAGGACAACTTCACGGCTTCCTGTGAAGCTCTTTTGTAAAGAAGAGAGAGGAACAATTGATCTCTGCTTTTTTTACGTCTCAGGAGATTAGCCTGCCCTGTCACACTAGTGTTCATGAGAATTTCTCGACTTAGGTCTGATTTTCATCCTTCATTCACCAGAAAAACTTCTGAAATGTTGATTTTAGAAGTGCCAAAGTAAAGACTATCATTCCTGTTGTAATTTAACCAAATTCTACCCGAATGTATACATAGTTTCAGTTGATCCAAATTGCATTTGCAGTGAATAAACTGTCGGTTAACAAATATGTGTTCTTTTCCAATACTCTGCCCAAAATTTAAGCTACATTTTATCACAAAAGGAGTCTGATAATGTTTCAGTTAACAGAACATGTGAGAATATGGTTGTTGGCAAATAGTTTCAAAACTATTTTTAAAAATTAATTTTGAGATCAACTTCTCTTTTACTGTGTAAATGTATTTTAGGCACACAAGATGTTTCTGTGGAAAGGATGCAAAAGTTTCCTTCTAGGGGAAAGCAATGTAAATTTTAAATAAAGCTATTTAAACATTGTAAAGGAAACCCAACCTTTCTGTGGATATTTTTCATTATTTCTCTTCAGAATACTTATGATATATTTTTTTTAAATTTCTAACCTGAGTTTTGGATCCTTGCTAATGGGATGACCTATATGTTAGATATACAAGCACATACACACGTTTTAGAGAAGATTTACAAGTCATAGCTGTGAAGACAATACAGTCGTTCACAGATCAGTGGAAACCCTAAGTGTTCATTTAACCTTTAGCCTTAGTGTCATGGAAACCTGTAGTGGTCTTTCACCCATAACACCCTTGAAAATGAAGATTCCTTCTGGCTGGGAGACTTTCAATTACACTATTGATCAGAGCTATTTAAAGGATTATGAGCTCCTCATTTGGCCTGTAAAAAAAAACTAATTACATACCAAAGAGCAAAATCTGTAATTTAGTAGGTTTTTGAAAATACCTACATTGTTACACTTATGAAAGGCAATTAAATGCAGCAAAAAAATGCAGTGGAATAATTAGCAGCTTAAGTAATTATTTTTTGTTAGTTTTTAGATACCTAGAAATCTGGATTTTGTTGTTTTGCCTTAACTGTAGTGGAAAACTTGCACAGGAAATTTTCATTTGAATATACTCATGGTGCAGATATGCTGGTAGTACAGATGAGCTGAGATCAATTTTTATTTTAACAAATGGATGAACTGTGTAGTCATAAGGAACATCAATGATAATTTCATATCAAGGTGAAAATGCATTACATTTTCTTTTTTCTTGTAATGTTTCCTGTTTTATCTCTGAGTTCGGTGAGTGCTATTTCAGAATTTCCAAAATTGCTTTCACATTCCCTTTAGAGTGGGATCTTTACCCAGTGTGCAAGCCAATACACACAGGGTGGAGGTATTTCTTTATTACAAGTCTATACAAAGCTGGGAGCTGCATAGCATTCCACCCTGAACAGAAGTCACAGCATATTTATTCTGTAACTTGATTAAAAAAACTCACCCAAGTTTATATTCATTGATTAGTAATTAAGTCATTGTTCATTATTGGTCCCTTGGTCATCTTATTTCCATCAAAAACATGTAGTAGTTCTATGCACCTCCAGAGAGGAGTGGGTTTAAGTGGGTTGGGGCTTCTTTTGAGTCAGAGGTCACAATCTCCCCCTGCCATCTTCACCCGAGTGTGCTTTCTGCAGTTCCTCATGGCAGCATTCCAGTTTCACAATTCTGCTGGGGCAAGATGTTCTTGCTCACCAGGGGCTTGGTGGTGAGGAAAACAGTCAATGCTAAAGCTAGGTTTCTGTAACAGTTGACTATTTACATTGTCTGATATTGCTCAAACTAATCATCCTTAAACAGCATTATTTGCTTCTCAGACATCAGTGTTAATAAATAATCTCTATTGGCTTTCTGTTTTTCAGTGTCAATTTTAATAAATGTGATGAACTCACACTCCAAGGTGCAACTAATACTAATGATCTTCTGTGTATCTTGTTAACAAAAGAAGGTAGTTAGTTTTTTTGCAAAATTGCAATTTCAGAAAAAATAATCTTAGTTATAAAATGTACCATTAGCATCTCCCTAATGTTTTTTATTTAATAAATAATATAATGGAAGTGCTTTGGATCTGTTGGATGTTCCAGAGGTTTGCATCTCAAATAGTGCAAATACAACAGAAGCCGTAATTGTTTCACAATAATTTTTTTTCACTTTATTGTTAGAGTCATGTGTTTTGTACGGGTTATAATGAAGCAGATTCTCAGCTAGAATAAATTATTCAAACTCAGTTGACATCAGTGGAGGCAGGCTAACATAAACTAACATAAGCTAATCCTGCCTGTTACAATATTTAATACCGATTGTAAAATTGTTCAGTTGTTCAAAGATTTAAAATGACAACAGTATGGCAGGTAAACATATTTAAAAAAAGAATTTTTGCTTCTGTTATGCTGATTAATGCAAGAGTCATTGTCTTATATATATTTAAGTATTTCATGTTCATTTTTTATAAAATTCTCTAGAAACAAAGAGTTACCTTTTGCTGCTTAACGGATGGCTCAGAGAATAGGTTCAACGGCAGAATTATTTATGAAAAATTAGTCTTTCAAGAAAAGTGAATATGAGCATTTTACCTAATCTTTGAGATATCCCACTGATCATGGAATGAGGATTATATGCAGCCAGGCACCATGCACTTGCTCAGTGGTTACAGTCCTTCAAGCAGTATTTCAAGCATGCAAATGTAAATTATTATAGGGAGGGAATTAAGAGAGTTCATGGCTTTAAAAGGTGATGGAATGGTTTGATAAGTAAGCTGTTAAATGACTCGATTGAGTTTGAGCTATTCTCCATCAGCGAGAGTAGTACAGTCATTTAGATCACTCAGATTATGAGAATATTTTGTATTATTGTTAGATATAATGTTAGCTAGGCATAAAAATGGGGATGTGGTTGATACCCATGCTAGAATGGCTACAGTGTTTCACTTTGAGCTTTTACAGATTTTCTCTTTTACCCTTTAAATCAGGTAAGGAATTAAGCATATTTTGATGTGACATTAAGCATGTACTTAAGTGCTTTCCTAAATTGAAAGAAATAAGAGATGTACTTCAGTTCTTCTCTGGATCAAGGTCTTAATTTTCATCCTATCTTAATCATATAAGTCTGATGATCTTTGCGAAGAAGTTTATATGTCTAGTTGTTGTCTTACAATAGTAAAATAAAATTCTTACAAAAATGCTTTTCAAATATACCAATAAATTTTTAACATGTATCTGTGAGTCTTCCAAAAATAATGTTTTTAGCCTTATGGGGGCTAATTTAAACCAGTCTGTTAAACTTGGTGCTGTGTCAAGGAAAGGGCTAACTGCAGCAGAGGATCATTAAAAGTGTGGATGCCAATATGTGTGTCACTGTTCAGTCTTGACAGATAGGCCTCCGCCAATCATCCTTCAGGGGCCAGTCAATCAGACACTAGCAGTGGATGGGACAGCTTTGCTGAAATGCAAGGCAACTGGTGACCCCCTTCCTGTCATCAGCTGGTTAAAAGAAGGATTCACCTTCCTGGGCAGAGATCCTCGAACATCCATCCAGGATCAGGGGACACTTCAGATTAAGACTCTGCGGGTGAGTAACGATAACAAAACAAGGGCTACAAGTGGTGCCTCTCTAGCCTTAAGCTGTTGGTGTTTACCTCAAGCAGCTCTGCTGTCTTGCTGTCTGTTGTCTTCGAAATTAATTTGTCTCCTCTTCTATGAGCTTCTCACCAAGTCCATGTCCTATTTCATTATTTGTCACTGGAGGGAAGGGGAATGAAGAACCAAACTAGCATCGAATATTTCTATTAGAATTCCCTAAAAATAGACTTGGTATTTAAAATCTTACATACATTACAATAAAACAGATGAGCTGGGAATGGATAGACATGTAAAAGGACAAGCCTTCTGTATCTTTTCAGTCAGTCTTACCGTGAAGCCACTGGCGTGTTGTCTGTGTTAAAACTTAGATTAGTTCATTTTCAACACTTGGTCATAATTTTCCAAGGAGCAATTTTGCTAGCAGGTGATTCTGGAGTTCATCAGGGTTTGGCTGACTGCTTTCTCCATCAATGAGTCTTGGCAGTCTTGAGCTGGCTGATTTACTTCAATGTTATGCTTGCTGGAGATGTTCCATCAGACTGCAGATGGGAGAAGACAACTAATACTGTAACATACATGAAGTCATATGCAGAGATATTTCTATTCAAAACAAAATGCTTACCATCATATTTACATTTTGACACATGTTATTATGCAATATCTTAAAAGTACAAAGCAATCTCTAAAATATTTTGAATAGCATAATGTCAGATTTTGTTGATCAGTATTGTATCACTAATTTTTGATTGGGCTTTTAATTTTTTCCTCTTCAAAGATAAAAATGTGTATTTGTGTGTATGTGGACAAGCATGTACATGGAAAAATAGTAAGGTAAATGTAATTATTTGTCAAGAACTCAAATACAATTTCTAAAACCATTTAATTTCATCATCAGTAATTTCTGCACTGAGCTTTGCCATCCACGAAAATAGCAATAAACATCACTACCAAGGACAAAACATAGAGAGCTGTTTTGTTTTCCGATACCATCTCATCAGTGATCATAGATGAATTGTTAACTTCCTTGGAACAAAATGGAATTTATTAAAAAATTTATGCTAGCTTTCCTTGAGTAAACAATTTATCCTTCATCCCTGGGCTGAATGCAGGTTTAGGGCCATGAAGGTTAATGCATTTTTCCTGTAGAGCTGGATTAAAGAGTGCGCTTGAATAGTCAAGATTCCCCAGTAGTGTTAGGAGGCAGCAATTAAAGGTGGAAGCTTAGTGATTTCAAACAAACTTTCAGGCATGGATGATGGGCTTCTGTGGAGTATCCATGAGATAGAAGCTCCTGGGATACCTGTCTGCATGCAGCTATGCAAACAATTAAATTGGTTCTGAATCGTGCCAGTGCATTAATCTCACTGTTAGAGGCACAAGGTCTGTAAATGATAAAGGATAAAAATTACTTGCAAGAGAAGAAGAAAACAGTATTAGTAGTGAGTGTGATTTTGAATGAAGTGAAGCTTTTATTGATCTTAAAGTGGCTCATTCACTAGTAACCAATTTTCCTTAAAGGCTCAGAAGGTTGTTTTTTATACAACCTTCAACTGCAGTAATGTGCACTGTTTGAATCAGACTTAAGAACAGATTTCTCCTATACCTTCTGAATTTTACGAGTTAAATATGGATTTAAATCTGGAATGTTTAACTTTTCTCTCAGGTATACCTGAGCAAGGACTAGCAATGCTTCATAAACAAAAAATGGCCACAAAATATGTCCAAGTGCACTTACATAACCAAGTTCGAAACAAATTTTTATTAACCACATGTCCTCAGCCTTTTCCTTCTCTCACAAATAATAACCAGTATTGCAGTCATAAAAGCTTTAAAGATATGGGTAAAGATGAGCCACTACTATTTAAACCTTTGAGGCCATCCTTTTCTGCTACATAACTCTCTGTGTATAAATCAAATTATTCAGAAGTCTGCAGGAGTCAAAGTGAACCATGGGCCATGGTCATAAACATGAACCTAGAGATTTCTCTGATGAGCCAGTCTTTCCAGTTGTTCTGAGGAAATCAGCTAAAACTCATATATGGCATTCAGTCAGTGTCCTTTCAGGCAGGTCAAGATTGACGGAAAGCTCTAAAAAGAATTGTGTGTCATTGGGTATGCCATAAACCATCTGTCACGGTAGTACACAAATGAAGTTGAGAACCATAGCCTTGAGAAATAGTCTCCATTATCACATCATGAAAAATTAGATATTTAACAAAAGCTCAGAAGAAGCAATAATAAAATAAATAAAACACTACTTCAGAATGCTGCAAGGCTCTCTCCTCTGGAAAGTCTGTCTCAAGAGTCTTTATTATTTCATTAGCAGTACCTCTATATTTTGAGTCTCTGAGCCATTGTCAGAGAGGCTTAATTATTGCTTGGATTTCATGGAAAAAACCCTATCAGAAGAGCAAGTTATGCTCATATAGACAATTGAACTGATATTAATCATTTGCTTCCTGCCCCAAGAAAGGTACACTGCAGTCTCAGTGTATGAAGAAAACACCCAACAAAAGTCAAACATGACAAAGCTAAAAATCAATTAAATTATATATCAACAAATAATCTAAAGAGCATGTCACTTATTTGCCTTGACTTCCTTCTGGAAGAATGAGGTGTAAGCACATTTGCCATAGTGCTGATCTGCATTTAGCAGAAAACCCATTACAATTCCTTAAAGTCCAATAAAGTTTCTTGGATGTAGTCCTATTTCTGTCAAGTCATCTGATGGTGCATATAATTTTTCTCCTTTATCACAAGAGTCCCTCTTCTGCATCCCTCTCCAGATTACTGTGCTTTATACATAGTGCCGGGAGGGCTTGTCTGTGTATTCCGTGCTTTGCAAAGTTGGCGGTTTCCATTCATGTCTGCAGTCATCTCTAGTTACTGTCTCAGAAATCTTTGCGTTAAATTTAAGTAATCAGTAGCAAAACACATGGCAAATTCTTCAGAAGAACAATTTTAATTTGAGTGAGATTTATATGGGCAATATGATTCAAAATGGTTTCCTCAAATAAATTCAAAATATATGAACTGACAAGGGAAGCACAATAGTTTTATGCAAATGCTTTTTTTTTTTGCTACCAAAGTGTTTTGAAAGCCTTAAATAAAGTCCCATCTGAAACAAAAGAAAGGTCGGCATAGTGTAGGATGTGATCTAATTTTGCCATTTATAAACTGCTTGGAGGACTGTCTGTGTAAAGAGAACCACTGTTAAGTCTTAGCAATGGTATTTATATGTGTGGTGGCCTGTATAGACATTACTTCATCTGTCCTATGAGTCTAAGATGATGTAACAGCCTTTCTGGCATTGGAAACTGTATCTCTGGGTCATCATGGGATAATGGACACTGAGATTTTATCCTCTAAGAAGTTAATTGATATATTTTTACCTCATTTCACCTGCATTTGTTGTATCCAATACAAAGATTGATATTGTCTAACACATCCATTCTGTAGCACTTAAGTACTGGACTGGAACCATTAACAGTATGAAAATTAGAATTAGAAAAGTATTAGAAACAAGTTATCTTATTATAGTTCTCTAAAAGTAAGACACCGTTAAATGATTGTTTGAAAGTTTCCAGTGCCCTTTAGTCTGGTGTAAAATGTAGACTAAGTCTTTCTTACCGAGAAGTGTTTAGAAAAAGAATATTAGAGTACACTCAGTCAGCTGATTCTATAAGGCTGTTAAAACTGCCCTAAACTGTTTTTTATGTCTAGCTGTCCGATACTGGGACTTACACTTGTGTTGCTACAAGTTCCAGTGGGGAGACATCTTGGAGTGCTGTGCTGGAGGTGACAGGTAAGTGATGTCCAGGGGCTGATTTTCAATTAGGACACAGTGAAAGTGACTATATTAGAGCAGTCTGAGTCAAATAAGCCATTCCTGAAATTCTGAAGTTGGAGAGGTTTTAGATGGGAAGATCAGGTTCCTTCACACACCTTGCATTTCATTTCTATTGTCTTTAAAAGCCATTAATGACAGCACAATTTTTATGTGTCTCTAGTGACATCCTCATCGGCAAACTTAGGAAGTGTGGGTTAGATGATTGGTCAGTGAGGTGAATTGAGAACTGGCTGAACAATAGAGCTCAAATGGTTGTGATCAGTGGAGCCTCTAGTTGGAGGCATGTAGCTAGTGGTGTTCCCAGGAGTCAGTACTGGGTCCAGTCTTGTTCAACATCTTCATCCATGATCTAGATGAAGAGATGGAGTGTACTATCAGCAAGTTTGACGATGATACAAAACTGAGAGGAGTGTCTGATACACCAGAAGGCTCTGCTGCCATTAAGTAAGACCTGGACAGGCTGGAGAGTTGGGCAGAAGGGAAACTAGTGAAGTTCAACAACGGCAAGTGTAGAGTCTTGCACCTGGGGAGGAATAACTCCCATACACCAGTGCAAAATAGGGTTTGACCTGCTGGAAAGCAGCTTTGTGGAGAAGAACCTGGCAGTCTTGGTGGACAGCAAGTTAACTATGAGCCAAGCATTTACCCTTGTGGCCAGAAGGCCAATCGTATCCTGGGATGTATTAAGAGTGTGACCAGCAGGTTAAGGGCAGTTCTCCTCGCTCTCTACTCTGCCCTAGTGAGGCTGCATTTGGAGTTCTGTGTGCAGTTCTGGACTCCCCAGTTCAAGAGAGATGGAACTACTGCAAAGAGTCCAAAGGAGGGTTATAAAGATGATTAGAGGACTAGAGTCTCTTTTATGAGGATAGGCTGACAGACCTGGGGCTCTTTAGCCTGGAGGAGACTGAGAGGGGGTCTTATCAATGCTTAAAAATAGCTAAAGGACAAGTGTCAAGAGCATAGGACCAGTCTCTTTTCAGTGATGTCCAGTGACAGGACAAAGGGCAATAGGCGCAAAGTGGAACACAGGAAGTTCCACCTAAACATAAGGAAAAGCTTCTTTCCTTTGAGGGTGCTGGAGAACTGGAAGAAGCCACCCAGATATGTTGTGGAGTCTTCTCTGGAGACCTTCAAAACCCTCCTGGACATTTTCCTGTGCAACCTGCTCTAGGTGAACCTGCCTTAGCAGAGGGTGAATCTACATGATCCCCACAGGTCCTTTCTAACCCCTAACATTCTGTGATTCTGTGACCGTGGTATGCTATAACTCTTCTGAACAGGAGTATTAAACTGTGGATTCATTCAGTTATTGGCTTGGGCAAGAAAACAATTATACCTACACAGAGGCTTATCAAAATCCAGTGTGGTCTCTGTGATTGCTGAAATTGATCTGAATACAGGGACTTTCTCAGCCTTCTAGTAACAGAGGTTTTAGTATTTTATGTAAATTTCAGCAAAGCTGGAATTTTTGTTAATTTTCTTCTTTTGTATGTATTTATATATAACCTTTCAAGTTTTGTGAGTTGTTTTCTTTCAGTATGTACCTAAAGAATGGTAACTCTTATCCAAAAGTAAACATAGTAATGCAAGTTGACTTAGTTCTGTACAGATTAAGAACATTGATGGTACTGATTTTGAAGATGTTTGGCATGTTTTTACTTTTAGTGTTCTACTTCGATCAAATTTATACCATCAAGGATAGAAAGTAATTGTTTTGTATTTGCCCCTCACAGAATCCGGTGGAGCAACCGTCAGTAAAAATTATGATACAAATGACCTCCCTGGGCCACCATCCAAACCTCAGGTCACTGATGTTACTAAGAACAGTGTCACCCTGTCCTGGCAGCCAGGGACCCCTGGAAGCCTACCAGCTAGTGCATATATCATTGAGGCTTTTAGGTACGTGAATTATTCTGCTCCCAATCTCCTTCCTTTCTAGTTTTGCTTAAACCCTGGTACCAGCTGTTCTGGAATTGTGCTATTCTTTTGGACTCTACAGGTGTCATTAGAAGTTCATTAAAAGACTCAACTCATATGTTGGGCATTGATTATTATTATAAAAATTGGCTTTTAAAAAAATTTATCACTTTTTTCTAAGTGATTAATTGGAGGAGCATTTAACTGTTTCTTCAGGTTAACAGGAATATAAGCAGAATAATGCAGTCATTATTTATTACTTTTCCCTTAGCATTGATGATCAGTGGGAGTCTCCTGTGGGGATACTGCAGGTCAAATCATTTGGGCCAGTGTTATCTTGACTATCATGGTGCAAATAATCTGAAAATAAATGGATAATCTTGAATCTTTTCTGCATACTTAATTCCTATTCTTGTCAAAGCAGCACCTATTAAAGAGTCAAAGCACTTTAAATTTCTAGGTTTTGCTATTTCAGACAGAGTAAAAATTTTAACTGAAAAGACTAAAGTAGGTAATCTAGGATTGCATTGTGCAGCCTGAGGCTGAAGAAAATCCAGCTGCTCCCTTCCACGCAGCAGCAATTAACACATGGTACGAAAGAACGCCTGGGCTTCAGTTCAGCAAGTTTGTTTAAGCATGGATGATACATCTCACATGTATCAGTAATATATGCTTCATCTTAGAAGTGTGCACGTTCTTAAATGTTTTCCTTAATCAAGATGTTCAACAAACGACAAATAATTTTTTTATCTATTAATTAAAATTCATGCAAAAACTTGTCAAAATCATATGCATTCCAATTTAAGATGTTGCAGTGATAATGCTTCATTCTACTCTGTTAATATGCAAAGAATGTTACTGTGTGTGCAGGTTGTTGATTTTGTTCTGGAATTTATCCTTTATGCCTCACATGAAAGAAACAATTGAAGCAACACTTAAACCTGTAGCTTTCCATTTTCTTTTTCCTTTTAATATATTTAAAGAATTATTTTTATGAATGGTATACAATAAAGCACAATAAACCAAATTTTCCTCTTTAAACTTCTGGGATATTTCACCCTAGATGAGCTATAATGGCATTCTATCAGTAACTCTAACAAAGGCCAAGCATTTTCATTAAAAGCTGTTTTAACAATCACATTTGAAATCTCTTCGTATAATGCCCGATGGAAAATGTAGTGAAAGAAAAAATATTCATATGCTTTCCTTTATTTACATGTGTGTTTTCAGAAGGTTTCTTTATAAGTTTGAGTATGAATTTAATTCAAGGAGAAAACTGTTCTTCCAATGACAGTTTATTGACTTAGCACTCAATAATTTACTTAGCAGTATAGAAAATTATTCTTTTAACAAGATTTTCTTTTCTAAGGTTTCTGTTCAAGAGTGGCCTATTTATCATTCAAATTCACTTTACATCTTTCCACACTTTCCATTTGCAGGTATTTACTTTAGAGAGATAGCAAAAGCTTTTGCTTCTGTTGACAGGAGAAATACTTTTGGCAACTGTGGGGGTTTTATTTTATTTTGTTTTGGTTTTTTATCCCATCTTGATGAGGTAACTGAAACAAATATATTTTTTACCTTGCTTTTACTGCTTTTTGCTGTACTTAAACTTGATACAGGGTTATAAAATAGGTCCTTTCCATTTTTTTATTTTTCACTTACATTATAATCTTCAACCCTATTCTCATTGCAGTCAGTCTGTGAGCAATAGTTGGCAAACGGTGGCTAACCATGTGAAGAGCACTCTCTACACTGTGAGAGGACTGCGCCCTAATACAATCTACCTGTTTATGGTGAGAGCTATCAATTCACAAGGTCTGAGTGATCCCAGCCCTGTATCAGATCCTGTCAGAACACAAGGTAATAGTAATTTTTAAGGCTTACATGCTTGAACTAACATAGCAAGAAGGAACTGAGGGTTGACCAATAGGTCGGTCTGGAGATTTGGCTTTAGCACTCTGACTGAAAGAATCATAATTTGAGCTTAATCAATAATGATAAAAAATAGTCAAATGTTTGCTGTATCAATCTGGAGTTTAGGAGAGAGAGGTGAGCTTTTTAATACTTTATATGTTGTAGATCTTTTGGGTTGCAGTTCACTTAAACTTAATGTGCCCTTTGATGCCTGGTTTCTAGAGAAAGTAATGTGAGTTACCCAAGCTTTTCTGAAAAGTTTTCTGAATACCATGGTGTCCTCAGTACTTTTTCTATCTGTGTCCTTTCCTCTTCTCCGTTATTATAACAGGGATATACTATAGTAACAAGTCTTTATGACAGATACCATCATCAACATTGGTTTTAATAAGAATTGCACAAAATCTCTGTAGTGTATTGATCAATCTAATCCAACATTTAGACAGAAGATTCCTGTAAATTATGGCATTTGCAGACTAAGAATATGTTGATACTTTTCCAATAAAAGTATGGTTCATCTGTTTGCATTCCTAGAGTTCTGAATTCTTTATATTAATTCACTGCATAAACCAAGAGGAAAGGCTGAAGTGAAATCTGTCACTGATAGTGTGATGATATAATTGATAGCTGTGATCCTCCATTCTTATTAAATTGACTATTGAGGTCTGTTCACAATTCATCAAGTTCTAACTGCATATAACGACCACAAGCAAATGTATCTTCATAGCATGGATTTTTTTTTTACTTTGCCAACACATGACTCAACTATTTCATTCAAGACTGTAGTTCTGTGCTAAACAGGAATTAATAATTTTTTGGAATTATAATTTTTTGGAGTCCAGAGTAATAGCTAGCTCCTCTGCCAGTTAATTTTGAATGAGATCCTCTGTCTCTGTTTATGGAAGTTATGAAAGTGTGTTTGGAGAGTGCATCCTGTTTCAGCCTCGAGCATGTGCAAGAGATTTTGGTCTTTACTGGTCCTAGATCAAGAGAGATAAACGAGAGTAGGGTTGTACTTATCACATAACCATCACATCCAGCCTCTCTCATCCCAGTCTATTCCTGAATAGATGTCCTTAATAATTATCTCCTCAAATTAGGATTTATTTTTGTAAAAGGTGAAACAGAGCTGCTTTGTGAAAAACTGAAGGAGTGAGTAGGGCAAGGATTTCGTGGCTTGTCTATCCAGAGTATCACACATTTTCTTCTCTTTCTCTCTCTCACATTATTACAGGATGAGTCATGCTTTTCACTGTACCAGCCTTTTAGTCTGCATAGCTTACCACCTAGTTAGAAAAACAACTTTGTTTGGCATTTGAGTGTCAAGTATAGACTTTTCATCTGACATACTGACAAGCAACTTGATTTCAGTAAAAAAAAACATGTCTTTAATTAGCTATGGCATGTGTTGCAGCTTCCATTTCCAGAAGCTGTTTAGCAGTCACACAAACTGAGACATGTTTGGGATTTATAGCTTCTTTGCAAGCCTGCAGTTTAATAGAATTAAATCATAAAATCACTTGAAACTTAACATAAGGTTTTGATGTGATTTCTAATTATGCCTGAATTCAACCTCACAGAAGAAGCTGACACACAGTAGAAAAACCCTATTCACAGTGGCCAGGAGGGAAGAAAAAAGCAGATATAACAGTGCTATATAGTATTAATTTGCAACAGGTTTCTGTGGCAGCTTTAATAGCTGAGCATTTGATGTTAAGTATAGCAAATACAAGTAATAGGATTTTATGCACATTTTCACCAGTGAACTACAAGTAGACAATCAGGCACTCTCATAGGTTTACCTTATATGACTTACATCAAATAAGGATTGAGAAATCAGTGATTACTCTAAGAAAGGAGTTGATTTCTTGTTTGAATTATGAACAGACCAAACCATATATTAAAAAACACTTTAAAGAAACTAGATATAATCCTTACGCTGAAATTTAAATTACTAGCAACTAATAGTAAGTTCATTGGAAGCTGTTAAAAGAGAGGATAGAGACAATATATAACCAATTCAATTTTAGAGACCTCTTAACTGTCATCAGAATATAGCTTCTTGAGCCAGTTTTGCTTGAGTCATGTTTTTATTATTGCAGTAGTTGATGATGTCCTTATAGACTGCTTTTCCACAGGGAGTCTTCTAGTAATGTGAAATGACATTACAAGGCATTACACTGAGAGCACCACATATGCTTAGCAAATGTCCATACCTAAGACTATCAGAGGGTGGAAGACCCCCACTTTTATGTATATATTCTCTTTGCAAGGACATGATGCTCATCCAGAAAGAGGGAAAGTGTCTTTGGCTAGTGAATCCCATTGGAAAAGCAAGCAGAATTCACAGATACCTAGACAGGCATGACCATAATGTATGGAACCTTTTAGAATAGAATTTCTGTTTGTGTTCCAAATCCCTTCTTCTGGAAAAACTATAGTAGAAATAAATAATCAGTATGTGTATTATGCAATCCACATACACCACTGACATAGTAAGATCATCTGTAACTGTTGACCAAGAATGGCATTATAAGATCTTTGAAGGATCCATCAAAGGGATCCAGACTTGACTGAATCTTACAAAGTATGTTTCTTTCTGTCTGAGTTGGAGGGAAAGGATGCGCTATGGTGATATATTAGGTAGGTGATAGCTATAGCCCAACATTTTCCTTTTGGTTCAATGTAACAGAAAATTATGATATTCAGGAACTATCACTAAAAATACATTACACATCTTCATTTCCTGACACGTATTTTATATTTACAGTTCCTATTTAGCAAAGGAAATACAGTTTCATTCAGTTTAACACAGTGGCATAACCCAAACATGATCCCTAGGTGCTAGGGCTACGTGTGGTGCTAGAGATAGAGTCACAGTTTTCTATAGGTGTGTATTAAGTGATCAAATTCCTTCAGATTTTGACTAGAAGAAACAATTTCCACATACATTTTGAAGGAAGCTTTGACATAAGAGAAAAATTTTGTGATAGAGTGATTTTGTTGGCTTTTTGTTAGAGCAGTTTAATACTTTTTCCATATTTGTACTAGATTGCCTTATCTGTATCTGTAAAGGGAAAATTTGCTTTGCTCTTTTTAGTATGTGGTTTCTTGTGTGCATGGTATGTGGGGAGAGGAAGCTTAGTGAAAGTTTAGAAACATATCATGATGTAATATGATGTGTGCTCTAAGAAAAAAAACTGTTCATTTTCTTCAGTTATACTATTCAATTTTGTTCTAGCCATTTGGGCAACATTATTATTATCTAAGTGTTTTGGAACTAGTGAATATTGCATTACTTTCATAATTTACCAAATCTGGGAAGAATTTGCCATCAAGTCTGACTATGCATTTAAAAGTATTTATATTTCATTATTTCCTAAGCAGATAAAGGTTAATTGTTTGCTTGCATTATTTGATATGCTTTGAAGTTCATATTTAAACCACAGTACTGTTTTAAAGACATTACTGTAAAGTGTGTTTCAATCAGGTTTTTAAGCTATTCAGTAATTCTTATTGATGCCATATAAAACTCTTCTTATTAAAATAATGCTTTCATGTGTGTGCCTGGCCTGGCAGATATCAGCCCACCAGCACAAGGTGTGGATCACAGGCAGGTCCAGAAAGAACTAGGAGATGTCATTGTACGACTGCATAATCCTGTTGTGCTGACACCCACGACAGTCCAAGTCACCTGGACGGTAAGGCTTCTGTTACTATTACCTTAATAGTCCTTTAATTTTACCTATTTATCCCTGCAGTTTTTTTGTGATCCTGAAAAGCTGCAGTCTTGACCCCAATGTGAATGCTCTGATAAACTGACATTGGACAGGCATCTATGTAGAAATGAAATGGTCTTTTTAATTTCTGTTTCAAGTCAGGCAGGTTCCAAGTCTTCGCTGTTCAGCTCAAAGTGAGCTAGCTGTCTGACTAGAAAATATTATAAAAATGAATATACTTAACACCATAATCTAATGGATAACTGATCTGTGGTCTCATTACTGTGTTGGATATCAACATGAACTTGCTGCTTGAAAAAGCGTTTTCCACTTCAAGGCATAGGGACCCCTGACAACACCCTATTATTTGGTGACCTTAAAATGCAAAAATAGCCTTCCTATAGGGCACTTGTAGTGTAGTCAGGAGCATATGCTGGTTTTCTTGGATAAGCCTTACCCACAATCAGTGGATATCCTTTCATTACAGAAGACCAGACTCTTTTTGTCAGTAGTTAAGTTACTGGGTAGAATTTCTGATATAGTGTTTGGCTTTCAAAATGTTATGTTTCCCTTCTGAGGCCTGAATGAATGGATTTGTAACCATAGAGGGAGAGAGTTCCCAGGACACTGCCAGCAGAAAAGGGTCATTTGCTCATGGAGCATCTGCCCCAGAGGAAGGAGGGCCATGGCTTGGAGAGTGAGAGAAATAGCACTGCATTGCACATCACTGAAACAGTTGTATTATATAGGATGACTTCTGCTAAAAGGGTATTCACAGTGCTCAGGATTTTTTTCTTGTATGTGTAATATTGCTAAGAGGTTAATGTATACAGGGGATTATACAACAGGGGGTAAGAAGTGTGGTGATAGGTTGTGTATTATAAGAATTGCTGTTGGTTTTGCACAACTCAGCTGTATTTAGGGGGCTTATACACCATCATTTCAATGGTCGAGGGGCAGATTAGAATAAGTAGAGAAAACCATAAATTTCTCTGTCTTAGAAGATTATTTAGAAAATGTGTCATTGCATTTTGCCATTGATGATGTCAATATGCAGCTTCCCTTTCTAAAAATACTGTTTCAGATACATAACTCCAGGACAGGCTGACTAATCTTCGTAGCAAACCCATTTGCCCAAGCAGATGGGTCAGAGGTTTAGAAACTTTGGAAGTTAGCAGCCAGTAATTGTAAACCTGGATCACATCCATGCAGTGCTCTTTCAAGTTGTTTCTTGGATGTTGACAGCTATCAGAACTACAGTTTCATAGACTTGGTTTTGATTTAGCATATACTACAAAAGGAAGTCCCAATATAAACAGAATTCAGTTTCATGTGATGTAACCAATGTCATTATACAATAATGAAATATATATATATACACACACATATTGATGTGTATATATGTATATATAAATGGGACATGAGCATGTGTGTATATATATGTATTGGAAAAAATGTATATATTTATATATATATATAAAGGAGTCTCTTGCTGTACCTACCAAACAAGTAATGAATGAAAAAAACAAGGTATGGTAAAGGTAAATTGTTAGGGATGCAATGGATATCAGCTTATTGGGAAAGTCCCTCAAAGCAGTGACCCTATGCCACCTGACAGCAGGCATACAGGCCTCTGTAGAGACTTTCCAGAATTGCCCAAGGGAAGAAAGACACAAACAAAAAGAACTTTGGAACAGCTAGCTGGAAACTTTCCAGCACCAAGAACAAACCCAACTAATTAACCATAGTCTCTAGGAAAAAAACCACTCTATGCAGAGAATAATGTCCACACTATTAATATAAAATGGTTAGATCATCATACAAAAGGACAGAAGTGCTCTGAGAGTTTTAAGACTATGTTGACTTTCTGCAATTCAAAGAGTGAATGCCAAGGAACATCTTGATTACTGAGTTTCTGGCATCTGGACTCCCACAAAATTAACACCAATTTCTTCCTTCTTTCTAACTTTGTTTGGGTTTTGCTTTCTCTTAATTTTCAAATTTGAGTTTCAAATTTCAGAATTAGTTTTCTGCTAATGTCTTCCAATTTTAAAATATACACATATGTATTTTGTTTGTTTTAAAAGAAGGTCAGGCTTACAAAGTCAGTGTTAAAACAAAAAAGCAAAGGAATGTCAGAAGTTAGGTTTTCACTATCACTTAAATTTATTCCCCTTGTGCATAAGTTTTAAAGTATAGCTGTAATTTTCTGGTCACATACAGGATCTCTTCTTCACGGAGCTATTCAACATGTCTTTTTATCTTCCTTATTCTATGTGTGGTCTTATTAAATTCAGACCTTAGAAACCTTGCATTGAATAAAAAATTACTAGTTTATCTCACATGCTTGCTTATCTGTCATGCTTTCAACTGGAACATTTGGATGCTTCACAAATAATACTGAATTCAACATCACAGTGATAAAAATGTGTCATTATCCTTACTTTCCACATGGAGAGGTGAGGTGCACAGATTTATTGCTGATGAACCTTATGCAATCAGATATGCCCACTGTTATCAAATGACTAATTTTAAACCTTGGGCCTGATTTATTTTTACTTTTATCAAAACATTTTGCATTGCAACAGCATATGGTGTAATCAGAGGACTTTTTTAGCTGACCTCAACTACAGTTCAGCAATTCTAGCCTCACTGGGCATTAAACTAGTGGCCTACTATGAAATGTTTCCTAGCATTATAAAGGAGCCCTGTGGCACAGACAGGAATAAAAATCAGTTCTTCAGTATGGCAAAAGAACTGTTGATTTGAAATTCTGTCTGTCTTCTGGGAGGCTACCAGGCAGAAGGATGATTTTTTACCTCTGTCTTTTAATTTGACATTGATTTTAAATAAATGTACTTCACTGGAAGCTTGAAGAGTCAAATCCAGAGTATCATCACCTTTTATCTTGTTTCTGTAGGACAGATAAATGCTAGTGCTGTTAGAATTTCCAGACATTACTGTGAGTCTGTACTAGTGAGCTCAGTACAGTGTGCAAGGTATTCTACCCAGATGGAGAATTGCTGTGGGAGCAGAGTATTTCTCAGGATATTTTGTAGTAGAAACTTTCATGCTACGGAGTATATTGCAAAATGTCTTTAGGGTGCAGATTAGCAGGTTTGCCCAAAAGGAGCTTATATTTGGGGGATAAACTGCATTATGTGTTTCTGGCCATCTTTTTAATAACCTAATCGCCTATCTGAATGATCTAATAGCCATTCAACCTGTCTCATGTGCAGCTGCAGTTATGTGCAGATTTGAGCACTCAGCGAAAAGGAGTTTCCTGTTCTGCAGAAATTGAGAGCTGTCCTCAGTTTTGTAGATACCTCCCACTATTTATTCATTGTAAAAGAGGGTGAGAAAGAGCATACAGTACCCATTATGCTTGTAGGTCACCTTAAAGTATTAGCAAAACCTACCCAGTAACTGTTCTCTTCTTTTGAAGGAGCATCTGCATTTTCTGCCATCTGTCTTTTGAGGGAGAAAGCGTATCTTCAGATCAGCAACTGTTACAGCTCTTTTGCGTGGACATTTTATGCTCCTTGTACAAATCTAAGAGTAGTTAGAAGTGTCACAGGAAGACTAGAAATATTCTCTGATCACATTATTCAGCAGAGAGTTCCTGCAATCTCTGTAATAATGCTAAGTGCTTTATATGAAGAAGTAGCAACCTTTTGCAAAAGTAAAGGAGAATACCTAGAAATTATATTCCTTTGTCAAATCATGGTGCATGATTCTGCAACTCTGCCTATGTGGGAACGTGTACCAAACCTACTGAGTTGTTTGAAACTCAGCACAGCTGAACGCAGTTCTTCAATGCTAAGCATAAATTTAGTGGCCTGCTGGTGGTGTGACACAAAATTACCACGTAACAAATGGAGGAAATTATGAAGTTTCAGGCTTTGTATTATATGTAAGATTGTGTGTGCAGGTATAGATATATACACATATGTGTGCATGTATACATGTGTGTGCATATTTATATGTGAAAGATACCTGTCCTCACAAATATCCCTGGTAAAAAGTAATTTTTTTACTAATGAGAAAAATCCAAATGAAACAAAAAAATCCACCTTTCTCAGTAAGCGAAGTGCCCTCTGAGTAAGTTTCCCAACATGTGAAAGGTCCTGTTCATTCAGAGTAGCTTTAAGTGGGCATGATAGAAATCTTCATATCCTCTCTTTGATACTGAATGCAACTGGGAGTTTACAGAAAACATTAAAAACACATAGTATTTTTCTTTTGTAAGTACTACCCTAGACCCTGAACAGTGGAATCGGTGTCAATAATCTGATATTCAGGCAGATCATGCAGCCCTGTTGTAATCAACCTCTGAAAACTTGTGTGAGCCCCAGATCAAGCTAATTTATAGCATCACTATACATAGCAACTTTGCACTACTGCTATTTTCATATTCCTTATATAGTTTGTTCTTTTACCTTAGGAAGTTGGAAGTCCAGGGGAGAAAGCACTGTATAAGTAATATGTATATTACAAACATTTCAGTATGGAAGTGTGATAGACTTAACATTAGTATAATATAGGTAAACTCTAGGGATCCAGTTCTCAGTGAGCTGGTGGGTGCTGTACAAAACAATGTGCATACCATTTTGTAGCAACACACTGTTACTGTTCACCCTAGTCAATTCTGGATTTTCTCCACTAGGCAGCAGTCAGTAAAGCTTATAAGCACAGCAAAGACAAACCAAGAGTTATGCCATCTTTCAGCATAGCTTTTAAAGAAGTTAGGCAGGAATCAAATTCAGTGTTTGATTGTTAAACATCACAGCCTTGTATTATAATTTAGGTTGAGAATCTATATTACAAAGTGCATGAAAGCATTATTCTTGCTGATTTTTGTAGTAAATATGAGGTTCGTAAAGTCTTGATGTCTGTGAAACATTTAGTTAATCAAAGTCAAACATGGATAAAAACAATTTACTCTGATTTACAGACTCCCTTCATCTGGAAACAGCTGCTTAATGTTCTTCTTAAAAACACAGCTTGATTCTTTTGGTATTAACAAGCTATTATTGTGAGTTATATCCCTCTTTCAGTGCATAAATTCACTTAAAGTGAATGTAGAGAAGTTTATAAAATGCAAGCTTAATGTTGTTGTAACATATGTTGCAGGGTTTTTAACAGTGACAGTTTTGATGAAAGACATTTCTGCTTCACTCTCATAAATAAAGCTTCTTGCTTGCCCTGCTTTTTAATGTCTAAGAATCTGTGTCCCCCCCAAATGACTCAATAAACTGTGACAAGATTACAGGAGAAGCATAATAGACCCTGGTTTGTATTTTCAGCCTTAAATTCATTTTTTCTTAAAAGAAGCAAAAAAAAAAAGCACCTCTAATTCTGAAATGTCTTTGAGCTAGCACACTGTCATGAACAGAACAAAAATCCTACTTGTTGAATCCTAGTTATAACTAAGGCAAACACAATTCACGATTGGACTATACTATAGAAATTTAACAAATAACCAGTTGTATAGTTTTGTTACTTGTGCAGCACTTTCTTTGGTTCTTTATTTGATGGCTACAGAAGCAGCTGGGTTTGGTTTTATCCGTCAAATTGTTTTGACCGTTTTTTCAGGCAAAATGCAAACATCGTAATAGCTTGAATCATTGTTCTGTGCTCCTTTTTTCCATCAAGAGAAAAAATGCATGCAACCTTTCCAAGATAAAAGAAACTCCAATTTTTTTCTTCAAATAAAAATCCTATTTATAGTTATGATAGGTTACAATTGTTAAACTTCCATAGTATGGTCCAATCTTGAATTATGTTTGCCTAGCAACATACAAAATATAAACCAATCTCAACATTCCCTCTCCATCTAATGGTCTGAGTGCATCACAACCCTCAGATGCAAAGAGACTGCTTAGACTGTGAATGCAAGAAACAGTACATGTCCTTGGAAGCTGTTTTCTGCATCTGTCTTATGTTTATTTTACTTTCCTGAGCATCTAATGAAAAGATGAACTGTGAGCCAAATAATGGACTAACTGGAAGCATGTAGGGTATCTTCAAAGACTTGTCCTTTTCTGAAAAGTATTTGTTTCTCTTTTCTTGTCCTGTTTCAGTGCATCAGTAGCCAAGATGTGCTTAACAAGATTACATGCAGTAAGCATTATGCCAGAGTTCTCTTTTGATGATTTGTTGCAGGGGTGGGGCCCTGTTTTATGATTTACAATGGTATTTGTCATGATATATAAAGCTGGAGAAGTAAAACAGAAAGAAATGTTCTGTAACTAGTAATGTGAGAATTATGTTCTTTTAGAAAATCAACAGCGACTTACAAGAAGTCAGTTTGATTTTTAAATTCAGCATGTGAAACAACTGTTAATTTTCTCTTTTTCAATAGGACAAAAGTACTCCAGGCAAATGTTTTGTTCTGTTTTTATACAGTTTCATTAATTTACTATGTCTATTAATGTCTTATTTAATGCCATTTCTAGGTTGACCGCCAATCACAGTTTATTCAGGGCTACCGAGTAATGTATCGCCAAACATCTGGACTGCCTTCTCCAGCTGTGTGGCAGAATTTGGAGGTCAAAGTCCCAACTGAGCGCAGTGCTGTCCTCGTCAGCTTGAAAAAGGGAGTCACTTATGAAATTAAGGTTCGCCCTTATTTCAATGAATTCCAAGGAATGGACAGTGAATCAAAGTCTGCTCGTACCACAGAGGAAGGTTGGTAAAATTATACAAAAAGCAATAGGCTTTCATACATTGCACTGGTGGTGAAATGAAGAGTGACCATTTTGGTTATTGTGTCTATGCATATCTTGAGCTGTTTTTTCCACATGATTTCTGTTTTTAGAGGCTGAGTTGGCATTAGAATTCAATGTAATATTCAGTTTTGTGCTTTAAGTATTCCATGAGAAAGCACTGAACTAGTTGTTTTTTCTTCTGGCTGAAACATCCTTTTAATGTACAGGTGACTAAATCTTCCAAAAAATACACACTACAGCCATTCTTTTATAGCCAGTGTTGCTACAGTAGAAGACTTTGGTCTTTACTTTGAAAATATAACTAATAAATGAAACCTTTTACAAATAAGTGTTTGATATTAAGCACATCTTTCTGAATGGCTAATAATGTAGATTAACAGTTTGGTTGGGAAATTAGAAATTAGAAGGAAGTTCTTTACCTGGAGGTTGGTTAGGCACTGGAACAGGTTTGCCCAGAGAGGTTGTGGATGCCCCATCCCTGGCAGTTTTCAAGGCCAGGCTGGATGTGGCCCTGGGCAACCTGGTCTAGTGTGTGGCATCCCTGCTCATGGCAGGGGAGTTGGAACTAGATGATCTTTGAGGTCCCTTCCAATGTGGGCCAGTCTATGATTCTGTGAAATGGGGAATAGTGAAGGACAGATATTTAACTAGTCTGAAGGAACTCCAGTCTCAAGGGCATGCCACTTTATTGTTTCTGTTAGCACACCATTCATGAAACTGCTCTATATAGTCCTTCAGAGGATTTCCTTAAGTACCTTTCAAGCCTCTGAAACATTCAGGATGCAGACACAGTAAACAGTACACTACTGAAATGCACGAACATTTATATCTATGGTTTGTAGCATGGTATACAGTGTTACTAAACCATATGCACTCCAGGACTGTTATTTTTATTGAAAAGTAAAGGGAGTGAGGGGAGGTATAAATGATTTTAATATTTTTCTCCTAGAAATGTACAAGAAACCTCTCTGTCTACCTATCTAATGCAACCTTTGCCTGGAGAATCTCTCTTGTAAGGGTAGAAGGATGATCATAGTAACGAGGATTTATCTTCTCTCTGTTTCATTGATTTCTTTCTGAGCAAGGGAAAGAAATACTGGTGAAGTTTCAAAATGCTCCTATGGTTTAAAGGGGGCTTGAGTGCACTCTTTCCTTCCTGTTGAAGATGCATCTTAATCATTTGTAGTAGTCTCCTGAGGTTTAATTTAGTGCTGATTGCCAAGTACATTTATTTCTAGAATGGACTTGCTTATACTCACTTTTCTCTTTGATTTGTTATGATTATTACCCAACAAGTAAGTAATCTTGAAGATAACTTGGTTGCCATTCATACTCTAGAGATGAGGAAATTCAGTGTCCTGCAACAGGTAGAAAAGTGTGCAGGAAGGCATTGTTGAAGTTTGATTTAGAATTTGGGACTTTATGTTTCCCAATTCTTTATTCAGACTATAAAGCCTAATCAGTTGGTAAAGAATATCTTTGCAGAAGTCTGAACAAAGCTTTATAAAAAAAAAAAGAACGTTGAATAGAGTTACTAGAGGTGAAATTTATTTTCTAGGGTTAAAATGCTACTGAGGATTTTTGTACCCTCAGTAGCAGATTTTCTTCTTGTCTAATTTAATTTAATTTTTTGTTATTTATTTAGTTATCTGTCTCTTACTAAAGCTAAATTAAGAACTACTGAAAAAGAGAGATGCTTTTGTACCTCCTGTCTATTTCTGTAAAATACTTGAGGAATGACATTTTCTTTTATCAATCTCAGCTCCCAGCAGAGCCTGTCAGGTAATTTCCTATATTTAAAGGCCACTTTATTCATGTGGAATAACTTTCCACATAGTGAATATTTAAAAACCTTTTCTTGCCTTCAGATATACTGTATAACTTACAGCCTAGAATATGCTTTGTAGATGAATATAGCCTTCAAGGAGTCTGTTTACAAGTATCTCTCAAAAATCATCAGCCTATAGCATGTAGTATTGTCACCAGAAAAATGTCAGCCCCTGTAAATAATTCTTTCTCTTGCTTGAGTACTTCTTTGAGAAAATTAAGACATTCAGCAAATGTAGTTCTACAGATATTTTTATAATTATATTGTAATTATATTGGCGTTCATATATTTCAAAAATAACATCGGCTAAATGTTTAATGGCAGCAGTTTTCTTCTCATCCAATGAATAAAGATGGCAGTCTACTTAAAGGTATCCTACTTGTTGTATCACCTGTGATTCCATTTAAAAAATGAGATTTTTTAGAGCTGACTTTTAAAAAAATGTCAGCTATACTATTTATAGAAAATAATTTGGAAGAGTGATAAGCACATTGGAAGATTTTGTGACATCAAAGCAAATAAGTCCTGGTAAAAGCAAAGTACAACCCAAAGGTAGTGGCAGCTTTCTGCTGAATTGAATTTTACATGCTATGTTACTTCTGAGGCCTACCTCCAAAAATCAATTTTGCTGCAGTTAGACTTTTCCTCGAGATCAGACATTTGTCACAGTTCAGTATCCATCCATCTCCTGCCTCTTTGGCCTTGTAAGGTTAACAAATGGAATCCTGTTTGGCTGCGTTTGGAAAAGATGAGCAGCGATTTGGGTTCTTTCATAGATATGTAAGGAGAAGCTGAGCACTGGAATAATTGACCTGTCAAAAAGCGTGCAAGGTGTTCTCCACAAGCCAGCAGCAAGGGAAATGAGAAAACAGTTTTAAAAATGTTATTTTTCAGTGTGGTCTATTTAATAACTGCAGCAGTGTCAGATGAGTGGTTTAATTTATATCATGGTGCCAGCTTAGAGAGTGATGTTATCAGAAAAAGAAAGCAAAACTTTTATCTACATATATGTGTATACATATATGAAAAGAAACCAAATCATTTTAGTTTATAATTTTTGCGAATTTTTTTCACACTTGCTCTAAAAGTAGTTGATTTTTTTTTATTTATTTGTTTTTTTTTCATTTACATCCACTGTTCAAAATCTCTTTTGGAATAATTTTGTTGAGTAGTATTTGTTCTGTTTACTATTTGTCATCAAAAAAGATGACAGTTGGTAATGGAGGTCTCCTTAATCAGCTACTGTCTGTCAATTTCTTCTCGCTTTACTGCAGCTCTTAAACTGGTACTTTCTGCTGCATTCATCAGCTGCATTTTTAATTTTTCTTCACACTTGCCATATATTCTCCCCCAAAACCCCAGCACACTAGGAGAATATTAACTAAACTATTAATGCAATTTAAATGCAAAGACAAATGAATACAGTGTGTTTTTCTTTAAATGTTAGAGCGTGTTATTCATTTTACATTTCTTTAGCATTTACTCTCTCTTCTTTCTCTCTCTGTTTCCAGGTATATGTATGTAAAAAAATTTTATTTCTGAATGCCTTTTGTGTTTGCAGATGAAAGTAAATACATTTCAGCAAGTTGTTCCACTATACTGAAAGTCAAAAGTTTTATAGTGTTAAGCTTAGCCAATTTTATGACTATTATTTTCATGTAAAATGTTGTTCTAATGAAGATTGCACACATACATTTATTCATGGTTTTGTTGTTATTGAATAACTTGACTTTTAAAATGCTGTTTTTTTTACTGTGTAGCAAATTATTTCACTTGCCATAAAATACACAATGCAACTATTAACTTCACCAATGTTATGCTTTCCATGATTGCAAGGAGTAGCCCAAGGCCACCTTTCTGTGCTTCACTTTAGCTGGCTAAGAGTCAAATTGTGCACAATACAGCTCCATTTTCCCCCTCCTATATGCTGTTTCTCTGCATCATTCAAGGTCACAAGGACTCTACCAAGCACTGTTTGCTTTGCAGCTGAACTAGCATCTGAAAATGAGTTGTCAAAAGGTGCAGCCTCATAGAACAGCAATACATGCGTCATTTTTCCTCTAGAATATTTTTTTCTGATATAATCTTGTATGAGCCCTTATCCTCCCCTCTGATAACATAGTTTTAAGTCGTGTGATTCCTGCAACAGGCTAGTCCAACTCTTCAGGGTTATCAGGGTAAGGATTTGAGCTCAGCCCCTTGAGCCTGTGCCAAATCAAGTGCTGAGAAGCATGCAAAGTGGGAACACAGCCAGTCTCAAAGAGGCCATGAGGAACAATAAAGAAATCTGAATTGACTCAGGAGACCTGAATAGTCCTGATATCTGTGCCTGTGTTTATTTGTGTTAAACTGGCCAGACTTTAATACAAAGATACCAGTGACTCTTTGCTTTTCCGAAAAGCGTGGTCCAAGGATCTTCATGCAGCCAGGAATGTCTGTTTAAGATAAGACTGGTGTCCTGTTGCCATAAACCTTAGCAGTGAAGCAGTGCTCTCTGGATAGGAATACTGTAGACAGGGAGCCGTGACACACTACGTGAGATGCCCCAAACCACAGGGCTCTCTAGATTTGAAGTTAGGGCAGGGATGCTTCTGGTACAAGGTCTACTATAAGTGTTCAAAATGAGCTTCCATATTTCACATTAAATGTTTTAAGATTGTATTAAAGGCAATGACAAATACATAGAATAAAAATTTCATAAAGAATAAAAATTCCATAAAGAATTATTAAACACAAAGACATCACCCTGAAATAGAAAGTGTCTAAGCAAGAGGCTTCTGTGAATTGGGTGATTGTTCTGGAGAGTTATTGCTATATGCTCACTTAATTAGTTCACACTTTCCAAGCATCTTTCGTTTAGTTCTGTTGAAACTGGTTAGATAGACTGATATAAATGGTCTAGATGACTCCTAGGATCAGTAAAGTGCAGCTGTTACCATTTCGCCCCCCCCCCCCCCCCCC